>MCJB01003401.1:0-13888 GCA_002018475.1 Nicotiana obtusifolia | reverse complement strand
AAAAAAAAAAAAAAAAAAAAAAAGAAGAATGAAAAATGATCAACGAAAAGGGGAAAAGAGAGCAAGAATAAGAGGGTAAGAAAAGAGTAAAAATCGGAAAGTGGAAAAGAAAAAGAATTTTTAAGGGAAATAGGCAAAGCCGGGACGAAACATGTAACAGTTGTGAAACATATAGGAACACATTTAACTGTTTAGGTGCATCATACCTCAATGTACGATTGCCTATCTGTTATTTGCCCTAAACTAACTGGTTTGCTATTAAGTATAGGTTTTTCTATATCGGTGATTGGTTTTGTGGTAACCTGGCGTCTCATCCATACTTCACCAGATTAAAGGGTAGTGTTGAAATGGCTTCTGAGATAACTTTGCCAACCATTCCTATTACAGAGGAAAATCTAATTTCGAGCATCTTGGTTCCAGAATCGGCAGCTGCCGAAGAAAACAGACTATTGCGTCTCCGCATGATGGAAATGTGGGACGCCTGGACGAACGGAAAGGAACCACCGAGTGTAATTCCAGGATTTCCTGAACTCTTTCCCGGAGCCAGCGGGACTACTAACATTCCAATAAGCTACCCACTGGGATATCCCACCATCACCACCAATTTTGTGGGAACGCCCTCTGAAGATCGGCCCCAAGCATCAAATTCCGGTGCGGCATCAAATATATTTACTGCACCGCCTTGTTCGGCCACAACGCAACCTGCTTTGCCCCGACCAAGTTTCAATCCTTCCCCTTTTGCATATCAAGTACAACCTTTTCCAACAGAATCAGCTAAGTTTGCCACAACGGCTTATCCTCAATTGCCCAGATATGAGTTTGCCTCAGGGCCGGAGACAAGCGTAAAGACTTCTGAGCAGGATGAGATGGCTAGAAAGATGAGGAGTCTTGAACAAAGTCTTAAGAACATACAAGGTCTAAGTGGACAGAAAAGCGTATCGTACGCAGACCTATGTATGTTTCCTCATGTGCATCTGCCGGTGGGCTTCAAAACCACGAAGTTTGAAAAATACGATGGACACGGGGATCCTATCGCTCATCTCAAAAGGTACTGCAATCAGCTAAGAGGAGCGGGCGGAAAAGAAGAGCTTCTCATGGCTTATTTTGGGGAAAGCTTAGTTGGTATCGCTTTCGAGTGGTACATGGATCAGGAAATATCTCGATGGCACATTTGGGATGATTTGGCAAGAGATTTCGTTCGACAGTTCCAGTACAATATTGATATTGCTCCGAATCGAAATTCCTTAGCAAACTTGAAGAAGAAAGCCACCGAAAGTTTCAGGGAGTATGCTGTCAAATGGCGCGAGCAGGTGTCGAGGGTAAAACCTCTCATGGATGAGGCTGAAATGGTCACGGTTTTCCTCCAGGCACAAGAGGCTGACTATTATCAAAATATGATGTCAGCGATGGGGAAGCCATTTTCTGAAGCCATAAAGATCGGGGAAATGGTCGAGAATGGCCTAAAAACAGGATGGATTTTAAGCCAATCCGCAATCAGAGCCACCTCCCAAGCCATTCAAGGCGGGTCTGGAGGGTTAGCCAACAGGAAAAAGAAAGAAGAATCATCAATGGCTACCTCAAGTACAAGAAAGCCTCGGCCACCTAGGCCTTTCTTCTCTGAAAGGGCCCCACAACACTACTACCCCCACCATGACATAGCTTATGCTCATCCGCCATATGCAGTCATGAATGCCCAGTCATATGGCAGGCCTCAACATCCATTTAATCAAAACAGAGCTCCACATCCTAGAAATCAGCCTTCGTACCAAACCTACTATAATCCTCGACCCCCACAAAATAACTTCCGCGCCCGAGAGCCACCGAGGAAAAACTTCACACTCCATTGGTGAATCATACTCAAGTTTATTCCCGAAGTTAGTTCAAATGGGTCTGCTTCAGCCTGTTCCCCCGAACCGGCAAAACCCAGAATCGCCCAAGGGGCACCCGATGTGCATACCACTCCAGTGCCGAAGGGCATGATACGGAGAACTGCTGGACGTTGAAAAGAGCAGTGGAAGATTTAATCGAACAGAAAAGAATAGTGCTAAGGGATGAGGACATCCCCAATGTAACCAATAATCCACTACCAGCTCATAACAGCGGGCCGGTTATTGGAATGATTTGTGAGGACAAGGAGTTCAACCCAGCTTTGAAGGCTATCATTGCCATAGCCGACACAGAAACAAAACCAAAAGCTGTCCCAAAAGAGAACAGCACAGAGAAGAAGAGCAAAAGTGTTCCTCCAAAGGTGGAAGAGAAGTCAAAGGCTGAAATCAGGTCGTTGCCATCCAAAGATGTTGTTCTTTACATCCCCCGAGGGCACAAGAAAGAGCGGAAGCCATTAAGCCCTCCCAAGAGATTTGAGTTAAACAAACAAAAAACTCAAATGTATGTGCAAAAGGGAACCTATGTGGTTCGGGGACCGGTATGTCCACCAAGGCTGAATGAGCCTGTGGTCATCGGTCGCGCGCCACAAAGGCCCATATGACGAATCCCACTGCCGTACCGTGGAATTACAGCAAGACGGTAGTGACATACAAGGGTAAAGAAATCTCGGGGGAAACTCAGGCAGACACTGAAAGATATCTCAATTTAAGGGAAGTAAATAGTGCTACCAAGAAACGCTTCCCATCCAAGAAACCGGTGAGTCCTGAAGAGGCAGAGGCATTCTTCCAAAAGATGAAAACGGCGGATTACGAAATAATCGATCAACTTCGGCAATCTCCCGATCAAGTTTCTCTTCTGTCGCTGTTAATGAGCTCAACTGAGCATCAGAAGGTTTTGCTCAAAACCCTCAATGAAGCCTATGTGCCTGTTGAAACTACAATAGAGCAGCTGAAAAGGATGGCAGAAAGGTTTTTCGCAACCCATCAAGTCTCCTTCAGCAAAAATGATCTACCCCCGGAAGGGGCTGCCCACAACAAAGCCCTTCATCTAACAGTCACATGTGAAGGGTACTATGTAAAAAGAGTCATGATAGATGGAGGCTCTGGGGTAGATGTTTGCCCGCTCTCAACTCTGCAGCGTATGGAAATGTGCACAAAGAAAATCAGGCCCAATGATGTATGCGTACGTGCTTTTGATGGCTTGAAAAGAGATACTATTGGAGAAATCGATCTGGTCTTGACTATTGGACCGGTCGATTTCGAAATAACCTTCTAGGTCCTGGATATGGACACTTCTTACAATTTCCTCTTGGGACGACCATGGATCCATGCAGCAGGAGCCGTGCCCTCCACTCTCCACTAAATGGTCAAATTTGAATATGAAAACCAGGAAATCGTGATTCACTGAGAGGATGAACAGTCAATCTATCAGGATCCATCGGTCCCCTGCCTTGAAGCAAAGGAGGGAAGCGAGCATACAATCTATCAAGCTTTCGAAATCGTGGTTGCAGACCAGTATGAGAAAGGAAACCCTTGCCCTCAACCCTTTTTATCAAATGCATCAATAATGGTGGCCAAAGAAATGATCAGACATGGCTACCAACCTAGAAAAGGGCTCGGGAGATCGCTGCAGGGAACAGCTGAGCCTATCACCTCGACTGCTAGCGAGGGATTCTTTGGGTTAGGTTTCCGGCCCACGCCAGCTGATTTCAAATGGGCAAAGAAGAGGAAAAATGATGGTTGGGTTTTGACTAAGCCAATCCTGCCTCTGTACAAAACATTCGTTAAACCTAAATACAGCAACGAAGAGGAAGATGAAGCCTTCACGGCTGAAGAAATTGAGGAAATATGTGGGGTTATGAAACAAATGTTATATGAAACCACATGGTTCAACAAGGGGAAGGCTCAAGAACCGCTGAGGTGCTGTACATGGGGCCCAATGCCAAATTATAAAATTGGAAGGCTACGCCCTACCCAATCAGGCGGGAGTCCCGGTAGACTTGTCTTGCCACCTTTTCTACATCACGAGTTATTCCAGGGTGTAACTCGGATGTCTTGCTTTAAGCTTTCCTATCGTTAGTTTTTTTTGTCTTTTAATTCCAAATGTAAACCCTGTTATCCCAAATTCAATGAAATGAAATTAATATTTCATCATTCATCTCTTCTGGTTCTGTTATTTTATTCTTCCTTTCAGTTCTAGTAATGCAGCTTTAAATAACATGACATGCTTGCGGACTTCATGCCCAGATCCAAGTGCGCTATCTAATTGTGATGTAATGAATCAAAAACCGGAATATGATGAATCAAGAACCGGAATATTGGTTGCCATCGATTACTTCACGAAATGGGTTGAAGCAATCACTCTCAAATCTGTTACTAAGAAAGCTGTGGTGGATTTCGTGCATTCCAATCTTATATGCCGTTTTGGTATCCCTGCGACCATTATCACAGACAATGCTGCAAATCTGAATAGTCATTTGATGAGTGAAATATGCAAACAATTCAAAATAACGCATAGGACTATACTCCATATCGGCCCAAAGCCAATAGTGCCGTAGAAGCAGCAAATAAGAACATCAAAAAGATTTTGAGAAAATGATTCAAAGTTCTAGGAAGTGGCATGAAAAGTTGCCGTTTGCATTATTGGGGGTACCTTACCACTGTGCGCACATCGATTGGAGAAACCCCATACCATTTGGTTTACGGCACTGAAGCCGTGATACCTGCGAAAGTTGAAATTCCTTCCCTTCGGATCATTGTTGAAGCTGAAATTGAAGATAGCGAGCGGGTCAAAACCCGCCTGGAACAGCTAACCCTGATCGATGAAAAGCGGACGGCCGCAGTCTGCCATGGGCAGTTATACCAGCTAAGAATGGCTCGTGCTGACAATAAGAAAG
The DNA here is from genome assembly GCA_002018475.1 of Nicotiana obtusifolia. NCBI lineage: Eukaryota > Viridiplantae > Streptophyta > Magnoliopsida > Solanales > Solanaceae > Nicotiana > Nicotiana obtusifolia. Next base: position 9,105 of record MCJB01003401.1, on the reverse strand, counting down.
TACGGCCCATAAATTTTGAAGTGGGGCAACTCGTTTTAAGGCGAATTCTTCCCCATCATCAGGAAGCAAAAGGAAAGTTCGCTCCTAATTGGAAAGGCCCGTATATTATCAAAAAGATATTGCCGAGAGGAGCACTGTACTTGGGAGACATTGAAGGAAATGATCCCGAAACAGCAGTAAAAGGTACTACGTGTAATCCCTCCGATTGAGATAACGAAGGCTTTCATTCTCGCTACCCCAAACAATCCGATTCTTTGCTAACCCTTTAAGCTGGTTCTTCTTCTTTGATTACCCTCTTTGGAACTCAAAAGCATCATTTACAAAGGTAGTTGTAAAAAAACAAAAAAAAGAAAGAAAGAAAGAAAAGAAAAGAAAAGAAAAAGAAAAAGAAAAAGAAAATAGATAAAAAAAAAAAATCCAAAACCAACGTAGCCTGAACTACGTCTGACTTGATTCTGAAAGGATACGTAGGCAGCCTCTCCCTGAGGTTCAGTCACACCAAAATAAAAATCCAAATTTCCCCAAAAATGAAATTGGGGCAGATGTTATAACGGTTTGGCGGTGTTCGCCTGAAATGTTCCAAGGTTGTAATTCAATCAAACCCTCTTTTACCAAATCCCGTTCAAGTCCTTCAAATCAATTGGTGAAAGGTTTCCAAGTCAGAGAATGCATTCAAAATGAGAGAAATAAAATGAGAGAGTCTTATTGGTGAAAACCCACACGGGCACCATAAGGCGACGTGAGCAGAGAAATTGAAAATGAGAGAGTCTTGTTAGTGAAAACTCGCAAAGAGCACTGCAAGGCGGCGGTGAAAAGAGAAATGAGAGAGGTCAATAGGCGAAAACCCGCAAAGAGCGCCCTTGATCGAAAAGCAGAGATCCTCGCCACTATTGGTACTAAAAGAGTCCTGGTAAGGTTTCTCGGTTTCAGAATACGGACTGTGATGGGTTCATGAGAAAGTTGGATAGTTACACAGATCGGGCATCCGGTCCAAGAAGCATGTCATGCCTATGTGAAGTCTGCATACACCCCAGATAAGTCCTTCTCTCTTCCCCGAACGGGACGCTTTTCTAAATTCATTCTCTCGCTTTTCGTTTACTTTTCTTTGAATCCCTTTCGGTCTAATTCTGCTTCCAAAACTAATACAAATAAAAGATGTCAAGACTGGTTTTACAGGGTCCCGCTTAGTAACAGCCAAATCCAAAAGAATGTACCAGCTTCAGCGAGTGCATCGAGTCGACCCCGACTGGCCATGATGGCTGATGCTCCGTAACCCCAAATGTTGTGAAAAATAAAAAGAAAGCCGAAAGCAAAAGCCCAGAGGCAAGAAAAAGTCAAAAGACAAAGCCCATATGGCAAGCTGTCACAACAAATTTACAAAAAAAATTGGGTCCCTCGGTTCAAGAAAGAAATCAACTTTCAGAAAAAACCAAGCAAGAAGCAGAGGTTTTTGCCGAAAGTTGGGCCGGGATCAAGTGATCAGAATCACCAAGGCCACAAAACCAATCACCGTTTCAAACTAACAATTACTTTTATTTTGAAAACAGGAAATTGGTGTAATCCAGGCAGCCTTACCAGATGCAGGTGTAACCAAAAGGAAACTGCACAAAGGTCAAAAACAGCTTTAAAGCATTAGTCAGAGGGAAGTCTCCTCTAATCTCTTCCCTGCATTATTTTGGATTTCTTTGGCATAACCCAAAGACCCTTTATTATTCTGTTATCCCCGGCATAACCCGTGGATCCCTTTGGCATAACCCAAAGGTCTTTTCCTTCATCCCCGGCATAAGCCGTGGATCCCTTTGGCATAACCCAAAGGTCTTAACCTTCATCCCCGGCATAACCCGTTGATCCCTTTGGCATAACCCGAAGGTCTTTTCCTTCATCCCCAGCATAACCCGTGGATCCCTTTGGCATAACCCGAAGGTCTTAACCCTCATCCCCGGCATAACCCGTGGATCCCTTTGGCATAACCCAAAGGTCTTTTCCTTCATCCCCGTCATAACTCGTGGATTCCTTTGGCATAACCCAAAGGTCTTAACCTTCATCCCCAGCATAAGCCGTGGACCTCTTTGGCATAACCCAAAGATCTTTCCTTTCATCCCCGGCATAACCCGTGGATCCCTTTGGCATAACCTAAAGGTCTTAACCTTCATCCCCGGCATAACCCGTGGATTCCTTTGGCATAACCCGAAGGTCTTTTCCTTCATCCCCGACATAACCCGTGGATCCCTTAGGCATAACCCGAAGGTCTTAACCCTCATCCCCGGCATAACCCGTGGATCCCTTTGGGATAACCCAAAGGTCTTTTCCTTCATCCTCGGCATAACCCGTGGATTCCTTTGGGATAACCCAAAGGTCTTAACCTTCATCCCCGGCATAACCCGTGGACCTCTTTGGCATAACGCAAAGATCTTTCCTTTCATCCCCAGCATAACTCGTGGATCCTTTTGGCATAACTCAAAGGTCTTAACCTTCATCCCCGGCATAACCCGCGGATCCCTTTGGCATAACCCAAAGGTCTTAACCTCATCCCCGGCATAACCCGTAGATTCCCCGACATAACCCGTGGATCCTCGGCATAACCCGTGGACTTCTTTGGCATAACCCAAAGATCTTTCCTTTCATCCCGGGCATAACCCGTGGACCTCTTTCGCATAACCCAAAGATCTTTGTTTTCCATTTTTCCCGGTATAACCCGTGGAATCCCCGGCATAACCCGTGGACCTCTTTGGCATAACCCAAAGACTTTGTTTTTCTTTTATCCCCGGCATAACCCGTGGACCTCTTTGGCATAACTCAAAGATCTTTGTTTCCCTTTTTCCCAGCATAACCTGTAGACTCCCGGCATAACCCGAGGACCTCTTTGGCATAACCCAAAGACCTTTATTTTCTGTTATCCCCGGCATAACCCGTGGACTCCTTGGCATAACCCAGGAATTCTTTTTCTTTTCCCCAGTAGAATCGACTGATAACATCCTCGGCATAACCCGAGAACTTTGCTTTTTCCAGCATAACTCGATCGGCTTCCCAGCATAACCTGGCAATCCTTCCTTTATTTTACTATTTTCAATAGAGAAATAGTTTAGCTTTTAGTTGCAAATAACTCACAAGTTTTTCTCAAATGGAACTGGGGCAAGATAATTTTGGTTCGTTTGATTTGGTTTGGTGTCTGAGCAGGTTTTCCCTCGAGGCACAGGGTCCGAGATGACCTAGAGAATGAATCTCAATCCAGAATAAAGAAAAGAAAAGAACAAAAGAAAGAAAATTCAAATGTTGCAATAAACAAGGACGCGATCTGCTCAAAAGTTGATTGAAGTCATAAGTTTCGCATGTCCTGCCCTGATTCAAAAGTTGAAGAAAGAACGAGCACCTACAGCTGACAAACGTCAAGATTCAGATCGGAGTCTGCCTTGAGAACCAGCTAAGACTCAAGATCAAGCTTCAAGAAATTTGTAGATAGGAATCTTGTAACTCATAGCTGATAGGCATAGCTAGTTTAGCTTTTATTTTTCCATTTTGGTGTAATATGGAGCGCAGCAACCAGTAACAACAGCAGCAACAATGAAAATTACAGCTTCCTGGTATCCTCAGCTACCAAAACTTCTCGAAATACACTGACCTGATTCCTTTGTAGCCAAGGATATGTAGGTAACCTTTGAAGCAAGGTTCGGTCAGACTCTTTTCAAAAATGCTTCTCATGGAGTTCCGAATAGGCAAAAATCTCGCAGAATTGCTCATCTTATCTTTGCCCGAAAACCCTTCGTGTCTCCGAGCAAAGAGGGGCATCTGTGAGCACGTGATTTTTTCCATACCCAAAATACTTCTATAAAATCAATAAAATAGTTTTTAATTAGTTATTAGCCATTTTAGGAATTTTATTAGATTTTAATTACTTATATTTTCTTGTTTGTTTAATTTTTAAGTAATTGACTCATGAAAATACCCAAAAATATCATGCATTGCATTTAGGACTTATTTTACATGTTTAGGATTGAATTAGTAGTTGTTGGTTTTATAAAATTAAAAAAAATCATAAAAATAGTTCACTTTACACTTGTCTTAATTTTTAATCTTTAATTCTTAGAATCAAGTGTTATTATAATTTTTATAAATAGATATTTAGTTTAATTTCACATTTTAGGTAATTTAGGATTTTTAATTAGTAAGTCCTCTAGTTTTTAAAATTAAAAAAAAAATAATAATAAAAGAAGTTAAGAAAATAAACAAAGAGAAGAGAAATCGGACTGGGCCAATGTCTTAAATATACACTAAGCCCAAACGGAAATAAACTGGACCAACACAAAACCCTTTCCCCCTTTCTTAACCAAAACGACCCCGTTTTAATTAAGCTGGCCCATCCAAGCCGTTGATCTCAACAGATCCAATGGCTTAGAACTAACTTTCCCCCTACTATTTATATGTCCTAACCGACCTCCACTACCCTAGCTTCCATCGTCCTCAAACGACTCCCATCTAAATCTGAAACCCTAGTTCTTTGAACCCCCATGGAAACCCCCTCAAATCCACTCCAAAATCGACCAAAATCATACCCTAGAACCGCCCTCACTCCCTCATTCCGAACCAATACCCCATTTCAACCAAAAATCCCTAAAAATCTTCCGATTTTAAATCGAAAACCAGAAACCCTGAAGTTCAAATCTTCAAAATCGAAGCCTGTTGAAACCGTTTTAAAACTGAAAAGGACTTTAACCATGTATTCTTAACAAGAATACACGGTTAAAGTCAATTTTAGTTTAAAGAAAAAAAAATCATCAGAGTTTTAGAAGATGGTCAGTCCGAGGTAGTTTCTTCCCTTTTCCTTTTTTATTTTTTTTTTATTTTTTTATTTTTTGTTAATTGTTAAGCTGTCTCATCTTCTACCCATTCTGTAATTTTTTTATTAGTGTTTGTGTCGAGAGGTTAAAAGTTGTTTGTTTGGGTTTCTTGACTATTATTCTGTCTTGTTTGGGATTGAGTCATTAAGACTCTGTGGAAAAGGCCACAGACGAAACTAGGTTTGTGGAATTGAATCCCAAAAGGGGCTGGGTCAGGAATGGTTAGGCTACTGTCTGGGCCGGGTCAACTTGACCCATAAAATGGTAAATGAGAACATAGGGGTTTAATTCGGGTAAAATCTGTAGAAGATTCTAGGAGGCCCTTAACAACAATTAAATAAGTAAAAAAGAAAACATTGGGGTGAAAAGGGAACTTTTTAAAAGTGATAACAGAAATTTGTTAAAAGATTCTGGTATCACATGCAAATAGAAATGGATTGAGTGAGGAGGATATCATGTGAGTGGGATTTTTGGATAACAGAAAATCTAAATTATTCTTCTGACTTTGGCATATAAAAAGGGGGTCAGACTCTCATTTTAAAGGGAGATTTTTACACGGATCAGTCACTCATCGACCAAGCACACTCACACTCTCATTTTTTTTTAAATAGAACAGTTTTGCACAGATACGCATACGCATATATTCGTGTGAATTCTGGAATTCAAAAAAGATAATTACAGCTTCGTCTTGTTATTTTCTGGTAATCAAAGTGGATTGATTGGGGAAGTGGTTGTTGGTTGATTGTTGTTGCTGTTAGGCAAATAAGCTTTGTTGCAGCTTTATAGGTACGCTCGAATACCATGTAATTTCAAATCAATGTTTCAAGCAAAATGATTCGTTTACTGCCCAAGTCTGTGTAATCGACATGTGTGTTTCTTTGTTGCTGTTTCCCTACTAGTAGCCTTTACTTGGTTGCTGTTACTTTTTTTTTGTTGATTCCCTCGTGCTCAAAATGCATTTAGGCTTCAAAATTAGCAAGCCCAAGCCTCAATTGCTATGCCTGTGTCACGACCCAAAGCCCAAACCCGGTCGTGATGGCGTCTCTCTTGAAGGCAAGGCCAGCCAATTAAGAACCATAACTCATTTTAAGCAGTTAATACAGTACTTACATATTTTAATAATAGCAAATTGCGGAAACATAACTAACCATCCCAACAATAGCCCAAACCGGGGTGTCACGATGTCATGAGCAGCTAATGAAAATCCTAATGATAAGATTACTGTTACAATATCTTTGGCACAATTGTTTGAAGATAGTGGAAACAATAAGATAAAAGAGATACGGGGCTGCGGATGCCAACAACTACCTCGTAGTCTCTGAATCACCGCTTTGACAGTCGTAGTCAATGCCTCGGAGCGGAATCAATAACGCCTGAATCTGCACACATGGTGCAGGGAGTAATGTGAGTACTTCCAACTCAGTGAGTAATACTATATAAATAATGACTGAAAGTAATTAAACACGTAGAGCACAAGGCAATGCATAATGAAGCAGTAAACCATTTTTTGAAAACAGTAAATGAGTAAGAAATTATTTAAAAATCTTTCCAGCTCTGGTTACCAGTTGCCATTTTTTACCAACTATAACATCCCTGGGCTCAGTATCATTTAAAACAGTAAAATTTCCCCAGCTCTGGTACCAGTTGTCATTGTTACCAACTGTAACCTACAGTTGCCATTGTTACCAACTGTAATATCCCTGGGTCTCAGTATCAATCTCACAGCTCTGGTTACCAGTTGTCATTGTTACCAACTGTAACCTACAGTTGTCATTGTTACCAACTGTAATATCCCTAGGCTCAGTATCAATCTCACAGCTCTGGTTACCAGTTGTCATTGTTACCAACTATAACCTACAGTTGTCATTGTTACCAACTGTAATATATCTGGGTACCCTGCGCTCACTGGGGGTATAGACTCCGGGAGGGGCCCCTTACGGCCCAAGCGCAATATCATATCTCGTGGCGGCGTGCCACCCGATCTATTTATATCATATCTCGTGGCGGCGTGCCACCCGATCCATTTATATACATTTAAAATGTCATTTAAATCTCAAAACTGAGTAAAAATGGCTGTTTTGTAAAAACAGTGGAAAACAGCATGAATGAGTTCAAGTAATGAATCAAACAGTAAGGAAACAGTGATAACTACCCCTGAAGGGTTCAAATAACCGGCACGAAGCCCAAATATGGCACTCAGCCCAATTCATGATGATATCAAATAAGTTTCAATCAAATATATAGTAAAAATCATCAATCGGGACGGACCACGTTACAATCCCCAGTAGTAAACGACCCCACGCTCGTCATCGAGCGCGTGCCTCACCTCAATATGAAAAAATGGGGAAAACGGAGCGGTAACTCACGAGACGACTAGCCGGGTCGTCACAGCCTGTTAGCTCGTTGGTTGTTTTCAAATGTCTTAATATGTTTAATTGAACTCAATCAGAAACATCTTTATTCAATATTTAGTCAATTAGTAGTTCTTTTAATCACTGATTTCTTACTTTAATTGATATGCTTCAGTAATGGATTTCACATCAAGCTCAAATAATTAGTCGGAGTGTTTTAACTGTTGATAGATTATATATTAGAGGCTGTCTGGAATTCTTTGTTGTATTTATCATGAAATATGAATCACTGCTGGATTATGGACTTAGATTCCTTTAAGGCTCTGTCTCCTTACTTCGCTTCTGCTGCATTATTAGTTCAGCCTTCTAGCTGGTTGTGGTGTAGTTAAAAGTTAGCTGAAATTATTTGTAAAAGGTAATCCAGTAGTTACTGGTGGTAATGCTGGTTTCGATATGTTGTGTCGAAATTTGGGCTAGTGTTCAAAGGTGGAATGGTAAAATTCTGTAATAATTTAGCACATTAGCTTTCATAATTATTTAAGGAATCTACAGTTGTCTTGTTGACTGGTTTGATGATTATTCTGATTGCAATTTGTAAATTCAAAATATGACCATTTCCAGAAATCTGTCAAGTTCTAAGCATGATTGTTTTCTGAAATTAATGACAATATTTAAACAGGGCTGTTTTGGAATTGGTGTTAGAATTTAAAATGTGGCTATCTCCTGAAAATTGGTGCTGAAATTCAGAGTGTAATTTTGTTATGGAATCAGTGGCTATGTTTGTAATTGGGCCTGCCTCGTCTGAAATCTGTTCATTTTAAGATTCAAATGTGGCTGTTCCTGAAAGCTAATGTTGAATTCAGAATGTGTTTATTTTATAGAGCTAGTGGCCACGTTTGCAATTGAATTGATTCTGAGAAGTTTGCTATGGGCCTGTAATCAAAACAATAGGAGCCCAAGCAATTCACTGTTAATGCATGGCCAAACATACGGTTAGTTATTTACAAATGGACTTTTGAATGGTTTCTAAACCGATAGTTTCACGACCCGAATCCTAAACCTGGTCGTGATGGCGCCTCTCGTGAAGACAAGGCCAGCCAATTCGAACCATAACTCATTTTAAGCAATAAATTTAACAAGAGAACAACACAACACAGTTTAGTAGCAGTCATTTGAGGAAAAAAACATAGTGAACCATCCCAACAACAGCCCAAAACCGGGGTGTCACAAAGTCATGAGCAACTAATGAAATCCTAATAACAAGATTACTATTACAATATCTCTGGCACAATTGTTTGAAGAAAGTGGAAATAACAATATAAAGAGATATGGGGTTGCGGACGCCAACAGCTACCTCGTAGTCTCTGAGTCACCGCTCTGACAATCGTAGTCAATGCCTAGGAGCGGAATAATAACGCCTGAATCTGCACACATGGTGCAGGGAGTAATTTGAGTACTTCCAACTCAGTGAGTAGCACATATAAATAATGACTGAAAGTAAGGAAACACGTAAAGCACAAGGCAATGCATAATGAAGCAGTAATTCATTATTTGAAAACAGTAAATCAGTAAGAAATCATTTAAAAATCTTCCCAGCTCTGGTTACCAGTTGCCATTGTTACCAACTGTAACCTACAGTTGTCATTGTTACCAACTGTAATATTCCTGGGCTCAGTATCAATCTCACAGCTCTGGTTACCAGTTGTCATTATTACCAACTGGAACCTACAGTTGTCATTGTTACCAACTGTAATATCTCTGGTTACCGGTTGTCATTGTTACCAACCGTAACCAATAGTTTTCATTGTTACCAACTGGTAACCAGAGATATTACAGTTGGTAACAATGACAACTGTAGGTTCCAGTTGGTCAAAACTCCTCCTCTTGAGAATTTGTCCAAGAAAATGTCCTTTGGATAT
>MCJB01003394.1:0-17471 GCA_002018475.1 Nicotiana obtusifolia | reverse complement strand
CGGGTGACACGCCGTCACGAGGATTAGATTGCATGGATCGGGTGACACGCCGTCACGAGGCATAGACATGCATGGATCGGGTGACACGCCGTCACGATATATATATTGCACCGGAACCACCCACCGAGCGCGGGTACCTAGAGGAACGGGTGGCACGTCCGCCACAGGTCATGACTAGCATTGACTAGCATGACTAGCATTGCATTGCATTGCATGACATAGCATTGCATTGCATTGCATTGCATTTTTGGTGTTGTGATTGTTCTGCTTACTTCACGTACTGATGTGGAATGTAAATTGAATTACTGCTTCGTCGTGGATTGCTTAATGATTTAGTGTTTCTTATCTTCAGTTCTTATTTACTTTTATTACTCACCGAGTTGGAAGTACTCACTTTACTCCCTGCACCTTGTGTGCAGATTCAGGCGTTAGCGGTCCCACTCAGAGGTACTGATTACTACTACTAGACCGGAGCTTTAGAGATTACGAGGTAGCTGCTGGCGTCCGCAGCCTCGTAACTCTTTTCTTTTGTTGATTTTGCTTCCCTCAAACATTTGTACTTAAGATATTGTAATAGTTATGTTATCAATAGGCCTTCTCTAGTGGCTCATGACTTTGTGACACACCGATCTGAGGGCTGTAGTCGGGATGGTACTACTTGTATGTATTTCGACCAATTTTATTGTTAATCTAATCTTGTTTAAACTTTGTAATTTAACTGTTGAACGGAATTAGGTTGGTTTGGCTTGCCTTGTCCCCACGAGAGGCGGCATCACGACCAGGTTGGGATTTTGGGTCGTGACAATAGGGCAAAAGATATCTCATTGTCTTGGATGATGTATGGGAAGTCGAGGCATGGGATAAGTTAAGATTATGTTTTCCAATCGGTAAACAAGGAAGTAGAATCATGTTAACAACTCGACTTGAATATGTGGCAATAGAAGTCAAGCACTGTACCAACCCTTATTCCCCCGATTCAGATTTGATCAGGAAGTTCCAGTTTGAGGGGTTAAGTGCTCCCGACCAAAAATAATTTTCCAACGCTCAGCCCTTAAACCTCTGATTACGGATGAAATGAGTTCGCCTATATAATTCGGGAAAAAATTAAATATGATAAAATTGTTTAATTGAAAACAAAAAGTAACACTCCTAACTCGAAAATAATAAAAAAGAACTCTAACTAAGGAATAGAAAGTGCTTGAAATAAGAAATACTCCTAAACCTTAAAGTTGTATAAGTCCTAAAAACAGAAAAGAATTACAATTTTTACGTTTGCCTTATGTGCAGTTTAAATAGGAAAAGAATTCCAGCCTTAGGTGACTTACAATTATATCCTCAAATTTATAAAAATATTTAAGGTTATAAAAGTCGATCAATATTTCGAGGATATTTTAATCGTTCAACATTTAGTATAAATTATTTGTGCTTTTATAATAATATAGATAAATAAATAGATATATAAACTAATCAAACACAAACTGTTTCTCACAAAAAGTACTTTTTTGAAAAGCACTTTTTAAGAATGTATAAATGAAGCTCTGAATCAACTCTCTCTATCTCTATTTCTCTTTGACTGACTGGATTTAGCACTCGTCAATGGTCACTTGGGCTTATTACTAGTGACTTTGTTTGTTCTTATATTTAGGGTCTTGTAGTTTCACTTTGTGTTCCTTTGCTTGTTTAGTAGTAGGGATATATTAGAGTGAGTATACTATAGGTTATAGTGGTTGTTGTCTATGATGTAAATTAAGATCATGTCCTCGGGAAGTGAGAGGGTTGGGTGGGTGGGTAGGGGGCTAGGCTAGGGGGTGAGGGCGATAAGGGAAGAAGCAAGGGAGACTCAAGGCTTAAAATTGGGTCTTGGAACATAGGGACATTGACGGGAAAGTCTATGGAGCTCGAGAAGATTCATCAGAAGAGGAAGGTCAATATATCTTGTTTGCAGGAGACTAGGTGGGTGGGAAACAAGACTCGGGAGGTGAACGTGTTTAAATTATGGTACTCAGGAGGCGTGAGGGGTAAGAACGAAGTAGGTATTCTGGTGGACATGGATCTTAAGGAGTTAGTGGTAGCAGTTAAGCGGGTGAACGATAGGTTGATGGCTGTTAAGTTAGTTGTTAGGGGGCTTTACCCTAAACGTCATTAGCATTTATGCACCGCAAGTGGGCTTGGACGAGGAGGTTAAAAGGCGCTTCTAGGCGGGTTTGGACGAGGTTATGCATTGTATTTTGTCCTTAGAGAAGATATTCATATAAGGTGATTTGATTGACACACCAGGATAACTGTTGGGGGTTATGACGAGATGCATAGCAGCTTCGCCTTTGGGGTTACAAACAAAGGAGGTACTTCACTGTTGGACTTTGCTAAAGACTTTGATTTGGTGATAGTGAACTTGAGATTCCAGAAGAGGGAGGAACACTTGGTCACCTTCCAAAATACAGAAGCGAAGACCCAAATTTACTATCTACTCATTAGGAAGAGTGGTAGAGGTCTATGGACTGACTGCTAGGTTATCCCGGATGAGAATCTTGCGATCCAACATAGGCTCTTGGTGATGGGCTTAAAGATCATGAAGAAGAGGAGGAACAAAGCTTGGGAGTTGTGGGAGAAGTTGTTGGGTATGGGGGCCTCGAATAGCAGTAGGGAGAATAGTAGTATGTGAACTGTATTAGGAAAGCAGCGAGAGAGTTGTTAGGGGTTTTGAAGGGTTACTCTGGAGTCCACAAAGGAGACTGAGACTGGTGGTGGAATGGAGAGGTCCAAGAAAAAATAGAAGAAAAGCGGCGCATTTGAATCTAGTAGATAGCGTATATGAGGAGGAGAAGAGAAAGAGCAGGAGTGGTACATGAAGGCCAAGAAGGAGGTGAAGTTTGCAGTCATAGAGGCTAAGAACACTGCATTTGTCGTTTGTTAGCGATGCATCAAAGACGAGGAAGACAGAATTCTTATGGAGGAGGCACAAGTCAAACAAAGGGGGACATACATACTTCCATAAATTCTTGAATGAAGAGGGGGACACGCACATTGTATTGGGTGATTTGGAGCATTCGAGAGCCGTCATGATTTTGGATATTGTAGGCGTATAAAATTTGATGAAGGTGAGGGGGCTATGCGTAAGATGAGTAGGGATAGAGCGATTGGTCCGGATGAGATCCGGTGGAATTTTGGAAGCACATTCGTTGGGCAGGCTTAGAGTGGCTCGTTGGGTTATTTAACGTTATTTTTAGGATGAAGAAGATGCCTAACAAATAAAGGTAGAGTACGAAGATTTCGTTGTACAAGAGCAAAGGTGATATTTAAAATTACAATAACTGTGGGGCATCAGTCATACCATGATGGTTTGTAAGAGAGTGGTAGACATGAGGGTAAGGAGGACTGTGTCTATTTTCGAGAACTAGTTCGGATTCATGCCAGTTTGCATATGGTGTTTATTAACCTAGAAAAAGCATATGATAAAGTCCCAATGGAGAATCTATGGAGATGCTTAGAGGTTAGGGGTGTCCCTATTGTGTACATTAGAATGATTAAGGACTTGTATGATGGATTTAAGACTCGAGTAAGGATAGTGGGAGGACACTCATATCATTTTTTGGTTATGATGGGGTTACACTCGGAATCTGCGCTTAGCTTGTTTTTATTTGTCTTGATAATGAATACACTGACGTGCCACATTTAAAGAGATGTGCCATGGTGTATGCTATTTGCATATGACATTATACTAAATGACAAGACGAGAGACAATGTTAACGAGAAGTTGGAGGTATGGAGACAAACCCTTGTGTCTAAAGGTTTCAAGTTGAGCATGACTAAGATAGAATACTTGGAGTGCAAGTCCAACAACGGGATGGAGGAAGCAGGCATGGACGTGAGGCTTGATTTACAAGTCATCCTAAGTGAGGAAGTTACGAGTATCTAGGGTCAGTGATGCAAGAAAATGGGGAGTATCTAGGGTTTGTATTTGCAAAGATCGAAATGCCTTAGCATCAAAACGAAATAATATTAAAGGCAAGGTTTGTTCGAACCTTCGAACACAACCTAACTATTTCATGCTAAGATAATTTGATCTTTGCGAATACAAATAGAAAAGCAAAGGAAAAATTCAAAAGCTGTGAAAGGGAAAAAAGCCTCATATATATATCAAAATTCTTTTTTTTTAAGATCTCAATAGCCCCGATACAAATTTTTATAATGGCCGAGCAGCCTTGACACACAATATTATGTACAGAGAGGAATAGAATCGAACAGAAGTGACCTAATCTTGACTAGAGCCTGCCTCGTCATTGGGATTTCTGCGGTCTTATCATTCCTCGGACCCGACTGAACCTTCGGAATCATCATTTTTAGGATAGGTCAATTTCCTGGCCTAGGCTTCAAACACCTTGGCATCCTCAATCTCCGCAGATAAGTCAAAACCTCGAGCGTGGACTTCCTCGAGCGCTTGCCTACGGGATTGCCACTTCATATGCTCGACTATATTTTTTGATTGGTCTTGAGCCACTTCGACATCAGCCTTGTACTGGGCCACCATTTCATCAACTTCGGCTTTGATCACGGTGACTTCTGACTTGGCTGTTTTAAGGTCCTTGGCTAGATTATCTCGATCTAAGATGACCAAACCTACTAGAGATTGAAGCTCCTCGACCGTTTTGGTCTGGATGTCGGATCTTTCCTTTGACGCTCTTAGCTGGGTTTCGAATGAAGTTAGCTGTGCCCGAACTTCCTTTTTTTATGAGGCTAGACGATCCATCTTGCCTCTCCATTCATCGGTCTCAGCTTTGACTAAATCCATCTCAATTCGAAGCTGATCAATCCGATCGAGTTTTGCTGGACCTGCGGATTTTGAGCATCAGTAACCGAATCAAATTCATCATTACTTACTTTGAAAACTTTTACCTGCTCAACCAAGTCAGCATGATCCTTCCGAGCAACCTCCAGCTTGCCACGAAGCTCTTAATCTCCCCTTTGAGCTGCTCATTAAGAAGTTTAAAGGTGTCTTTCTTCTCAGTAAGCTCCCGAGTCTAGGCCTCGTGGCGTTTGAACTCTTCTCGATATCAAAGAAAAGCCTCGTGATGAAGTACCGAGGCTTGTAATCACAAAGGAAAATGTTACGATTACATACGACAAAATCTAAGTACATAATAAAGGAACATCCAAAGTTACCCGATTCAACACTTGTTGAGCTTCGTTGAATAGGCAGGTCGCTTCCACCTCGTTTATTTTGTCTTGATCCTCTTTGGTCACCAAGCATCGAAGATAGTTGGTCACCGCTACGTGGGCGAAAAGAACCCGGGCATCCTCAGGAAAGGAAAAGACAATGATACATTTCCGATCAGGAAATGCACTCGGGGCAGGGAATCGATCGACCAATTTTGGGCTCGAGGAATGCCCGCTTATTTCAGAGGGTGAGCTCTTCTTCGGTATCTCTAAATTGCTAAATCCAATAGCATCCTATGTGGCCGTCGAATCCACACCATAAAAAAAACCACGAAAAGGGTCTTTCGATCAATGGGCTCCCTCAATGGGGCGTTCTTTTGCTACTTGGGCCTCGTTAAATATTGACTCGGCAAACGAGGGTGATTCGATAATCTCTATTGGACCAAGTGCTTCCTGCTGCGCTTTCCCCGCCATCACGGGAAGCCTCAGCTCCTGCCTCCACCTCGGCTTCCCGACATGATGAAAATCGACTTCGCCTACCCGTGGTTTAGAGGCCCCTTGCCCTTCGAGATGTGATGGTATACTGTCCACTAGATCGAAGTCTTCTCCTTCCCCCTTGGACTCATCCCTCAATCGATGGAGTGAGTCCGGGGACAATGCTCGATCGTTGGCACTTCCCTTGGGCTTGCGCGCTAATCTTTTCTTTGGCATCTTCTTCTCAGGCCCCAGCGAACTTAGAGCCTTTTTTTTCTTCTCTTTATCTTGCTTCAAAATAGGGGGCTCGATGTAAAGATCGTCAACAGCGGGTGGAGGCCTCATTTCAACATCTTTTGATAAACCTACAAAAGGGAAGTAAAACAAGTTAGAAATCGACGGCGTGAAAATAAGGTCAAATATAACTTAAAGAAATAATCTCACCATGAGAACAGGCCTCCTATCGGCCCTTCGAAAGCTCACGCCACGTGCGCTTGGAATAGGGTTTTTGCGACATGATGTCCTCGACCCACTCCTTGAGTCGAGGAACTACATCCGCCATCCGAGCAACAACTGCATCACAAAAATCGATAAAAAGAAGGGCAAAATAGAAATGATAAATAAATTCCTAAAGTCAAGGTTATACTTACTCTTCATGTTCCATTTCTCAGGAAATGGCATGTCCTTGGCCGGGATTAAGTCTGAGGTCTTCAACCGAACAAATCGGCCCTACCAGCCTCGGTCTCGATCCTCATCTATGCTTTGATTTCTGAAACCTTTTTTTTTTTGGAGAATAGAATTAAATTATCACGATATTTATCGGAAACAATATGCTTAGATAATAATGTTGTTAAGTTGATGTCTTCCTATCAATTTAATTTAATATAGTAACCTTATAATGTATCTAATCGAAACAAATATAATTATTAAAATCTAGAACTTGCACGATCTACATGCTTTTATTTTTATTTATAAGTTAATCAAATATTTTTAAATTATGACTTGTGTTAAAAGTCTATTTATCTTTGCATATGAATTTAATAACAGTAGTATAGGCTACACGTGCAGAGGCACATGACATAAAGACTAGTATATCTCAGTTCGAAGCTGAACAATCTGATTGAGTTTTTGCTAGACCTGCTGATTTTAAGCATCAGACACCAAATCGAATTCATTATCACTTACTTCGAAAACTTTTACCTGCTTGACCAAGTCAGCATGATCCTTCCGAGCAACCTCCAGCTCGGCAAGGACGCTCTTAGCCTCCCCTTCGAGCTGCTCATTAAGAAGTTTAAAGGTGTCTTTTTTCTCAGTAAGATCCTGAGTCTCAGCCTCATGGCATAACGTGCGTGGAAAGAACTCGGGCATCCTTATGATGGGAAAAGACAATGATACGTTTTCGATCAGGATATGCACTTGGGGCAGGGAATCGATCGACCAATTTTGGGCTCGAGGAATTCCCGCTTATTTCAGAAGATGAACTCTTCCTCGGTATCTCTAAATTTCCAAATCCAATAGCATCCTATGTGGCCGTCGAATCCACACCATCAAAAAAACCACGGAAAGGGTCTTTCGATCAATAAGCTCCCTCGATGGGGCGTTCTTTTGCTACTTGGGCCTCGTTAAACATTGACTCTATGAACGAGGGCGATTCGATAATCTCTACTGGACCAAGTGCTTCCTTCTGCGCTTTCCCCCCATCAGGGGAAGCCTCAGCTCCTACCTCCACCTCGGCTTCCCGACATGATGAAAATCGACTTCGCCTACCCGTGGTTTAGAGGCCCCTTGCCCTTCGAAATGTGACGGTATACTGTCCACTAGATCAAAGTCTTCTCCTTCCCCCTCGGACTCATCCCTCAATCGATGGAGTGAGTCCGGGGACAATGCTCGACCGCTGGCACTTCCCTTGGCTTACGCGCTAATCTTTGCTTTGGCATCTTCTTTTCAGGGCCCAGAGAACTCGGAGCCTTTTACCTTTTCTTCTCTTTATCTTGATTCGAAATAGGGGGCTCAATGTAAAGATCGTCATCAGTGGGTGGAGGCCACATTTCAACATCTTTTGATAAACCTACAAAAGGGAAGTAAAACAAGTTAGAAATTGACGCCGTGAAAATAAGGTCGAACGTAACTTAAAGAAATAATCTCACTATGAGAACAGGCCTCCCATCGGCCCTTCGAAAGCTCACGACACGCGCGCTCGAAATAGGGTTTTTGTGACATGATGTCCTCGACCCACTCCTTGAGTCGAGGAACTGCATCCGCCATCCGAGCAACTGCTGCATCACAAAAATGGATAAAAAGAATGGCAAAACAAAAATGATAAACAAATTCCTAAAGTCAAGTTTATACTTATGCTTCATGTTCCATTTCTCAGGAAATGGCATGTCCTCGGCCGGGATTAAGTATGAGGTCTTCACTCGAACAAATCAGCCCAATCAACCTCGATCCCGATCCTTGTCGATGCTCGAGAATGAGGCCTTACTGGCCCAACAGGCAAGTTTTATTAGCCCCCCTTGATAGAGTCAGGGACTGTACAGACGCATGAGGTGATCGATTGTGAAGGGTCACCCTTTGATCTTTTTACAAAAAAGCGGAGGAGGATGACTATCCTCCAGAAGGAGAGATGACTTTGGCCTAGGTTCACCTCGTGCCTTTTACAAAAGGCGAAGATGACGGGGTCCAAAGGGCCCAACGCGAAGGGATAAGTGTAAACACTTAATAAACCTTCCACGTAGGTGGTGATTGCTTCCTGGGGCGTAGGAACCACTACGTCCTTACCAACCCAGTTTCAGTTCTCCTTGACATTATCGAGAACACTGTCGATCACCGAACATATGTATAACGAGACCGGTTTGTACCGGCCCGGTACCAAGGAGGTTTTCTCAGCCTTGAAATTGGTTCCGATTAGACACCCCGTAACGACGAACATCTTTAGGAGGGGTTCCGGTGTCGGTTCCTTGCTAACAACATGCAAAACGTTCTCAGTCGGTTTCGAGGAAGAGGGAGTTTCTTTTTGAGGAACGGATTTTGAAGTCTTTGACATCGCTTCTAAATAGAGGAGAAAAGAAGGTGATGATAAAAAGGAGGTGTAATTAGCAGATAACTTATGAAGGCTTTCAGAAAACCATAAGGGAAGAGGTTTGAAGATGAGAGTAATGAAATTTTCTTAAAATACAAGTGCAAATATTTGAGTGTAAAAGTTCTAACGAAAAGATGGAAAGGGTATTTATAGTTTTCTCAAAATGGCAGTTCGCATCCTAAAGCGGCAGACCATTAACTAACACATATTTAATGCCTTGAAGACTGCACTGACGTGATGTTTCTACTATTGTTATCACTTACGTCATGAATTTGTCGTCATTTATTAGAGTGAGAATCGGAAGCTCGTATATTGAGAATCTGAGGCTCATATCATTTCTCATCATTTACTATTCAAAAAATGAGAGGACTATCTGTGTACGGAAGAAATCGAGCTCGCCTATTGCATAAAAGACCAGGGATGAAACATAATGGATTGAAGATCAGCCCTGAATTCCATCGAACCTAAGCACGAGGATGGAACATGCGTCTTCAAGATTATCGAGTCTGTAACCCCGGAACTGACCCCGATTCAAAATTAACTCAAGAAACATTATCAAATCAAATATTAATGAAACTGATTGATTAGCAAATCATGAGATTTTTTACCTTATACAGAATTGTACCTTAAGTAGGATTTTTCTACTATATAAAGGGTGGTTTGATTATTTGTAAAACATAAAGCACTATACTGTTCCTTTTAGTTATTATTATCTCATCGCTTTGTTCCGGCACCGATTGCAACATTTTATGGTCCAAGGGTGATCAACCTTGTAGGCCAAAACTGCTTAACTTGTGTGGTTTGCATTTATCTTTTATCATTAATTTCAATTTTAATCTGATTTCTCATTTTTGTATCAAGTTAGATCATGTATCCTTAAAACCGCGTATAAATTCAATTGCTACCCTATTTTAAGGGTAAACAACATGGAAATTTTTGTTTCAGTTTTGAATAGTGTGCTTCTTTTCTGCACTAGCAAATGTTTGAGAGATACAAGAAGGAAAATTATGTCCTAAACACACCCAATTTATTAGACCTAAAATCGGACTCTTTCACATTTAGCATAGGCTTATCACCGCCAATGTTTGTCATCTATTAAACTGCATTCTGATTTTTTTTTTTTTTTTTTTTTTNAGAAAGAATTACTTCTACCAAACAAGGGTCCATAACCTCTACTCAAGCAGTTTATGTACCCGCAGACGATTTGACCGACCCTGCTCCTGCTACGACATTTGCACATTTAGATGCTACTACAGTACTATCAAGAGGATTGGCTGCCAAAGGTATTTATCCAGCAGTAGATCCTTTAGATTCAATGTCAACCATGCTTCAACCTCGGATCGTTGGTGAGGAACATTACGAAACCGCCCAAAGAGTTAAGCAAACTTTACAACGTTACAAAGAACTTCAGGACATTATAGCTATCCTTGGATTGGACGAATTATCCGAAGAGGATCGTTTACTCGTAGCAAGAGCGCGACAAATTGAGCGTTTCTTATCACAACCCTTTTTCGTAGCAGAAGTATTTACCGGTTCTCCAGGGAAATATGTTGGTCTAGCAGAAACAATTCGAGCATTTCAATTGATCCTTTCCGCGGGACGTTTCTACTATTCTTATCACTTACGTCATGAATTTGTCGTCATTTATTAGAGTAAGAATCAGAAGCTCGTATATTGAGAATCTGAGGCTCATATCAGTTTCTCATCATTTACTATTCGAAAAATGAGAGGACTATCTGTACACGGAAGAAATCGGGCTCGCCTATTGCATAACAGACCAGGGATGAAACATAATGGATTGAAGATCAGCCCTGAATTCCATCGAACCTAAGCACGAGGATGGAACATGCGTCTTCAAGATTATCGAGTCTGTAACCCCGGAACTGACCCCGATTCAAAATTAACTCAAGAAACATTATCAAATCAAATATTAATGAAACTGATTGATTAGCAAATCATGAGATTTTTTACCTTATACAGAATTGTACCTTAAGTAGGATTTTTCTACTATATAAAGGGTGGTTTGATTATTTGTAAAACATAAAGCACTATACTGTTCCTTTTAGTTATTATTATCTCATCGCTTTGTTCCGGCACCGATTGCAACATTTTATGGTCCAAGGGTGATCAACCTTGTAGGCCAAAACTGCTTAACTTGTGTGGTTTGCATTTATCTTTTATCATTAATTTCAATTTTAATCTGATTTCTCATTTTTGTATCAAGTTAGATCATGTATCCTTAAAACCGCGTATAAATTCAATTGCTACCCTATTTTAAGGGTAAACAACATGGAAATTTTTGTTTCAGTTTTGAATAGTGTGCTTCTTTTCTGCACTAGCAAATGTTTGAGAGATACAAGAAGGAAAATTATGTCCTAAACACACCCAATTTATTAGACCTAAAATCGGACTCTTTCACATTTAGCATAGGCTTATCACCGCCAATGTTTGTCATCTATTAAACTGCATTCTGAAATTATTATTTTTTTTTGGAGAATGGAACTAAATTATAACGATATAATGTTGTCAAGCTGATGTCTTCCTATCAACTTAATTTAATATAGTAACCTTAAAATGTATCTAATCGAAACAAACATATGCTTTGATTTTTATTTATAAGTTAATCAAATATTTTTAAATTATGTCTTGTGCTAAAAGTCTATTTATCTTTGCATATAAATTTAATAACAGTAGTATAGGCTACACGTACGAGTCATGTGACATAGAGACTAGTATATCTATATTAAATTAAAAGTACGAAGGTCCTTAGCGAATTGTCGTTCGCTTTTTTTATCCTTTACAAATTGATTTCACACTGGACAAAATTATAATTTATTATTTTTTTAGTATTTAGGATTTTAATTATTTCTTAATATATAAGACTTCAAAATCAGCTTAATTTCCTATATCAATTTTTTTTCTTCTGAACTATGTAATATACCATATTTATAAAAAGAAAATAAAGGAATTTTTTTTAGGTTTAGATGCTAATACAAATTCACATGCACGTGATACAATAAAGGTTGGATTAAATCATCATTGATAATGGTACAATAAGGACTAATAGTTTCGGAAGTACAATAATTATAGCAATTTTTTTATGAATACTAACATTCTTTAATAATAAGTAATAGATTCTAATCGATAGATTCATGTCCATTGTAAAGATGTTTTATTTGAAGATTCTCAGTTTGACTAACTACAATACATTGGAGCCTTTGCATTTGATTTATTTCAATTATCGTTATGTTTTTTTTATTGGTTAGAAAGAAATTGAAATTATTATTGGTAGTTTAAGGTGTATAATTTTGTTTTTGTTAGA
Organism: Nicotiana obtusifolia; assembly: GCA_002018475.1. Taxonomy (NCBI): domain Eukaryota; kingdom Viridiplantae; phylum Streptophyta; class Magnoliopsida; order Solanales; family Solanaceae; genus Nicotiana; species Nicotiana obtusifolia. The sequence goes on along the minus strand of MCJB01003394.1, from coordinate 5,442 downwards.
AGAATATAAAGTAAAATCGATTATAATATAGTATTAAGAGTTAAATCCCATTATTTGTGTCAATTTATGGAAACTTTATTATACACATCAGGAATGTAGTGATAGAATTGTTTTTTTAAAAGTTTTCTCTAGATGTCTAACCTTCAAACTAATTAAAAGAGGACTCTTTCTCCTTATAGTTATACAATGACTTTACTAAATACTATAGGAATATGCAGTGAGAGAATTTGCTTCTTCAAATTTTTTACTATCTGCTTTTCCTCATAAGAGTTAATTAATCATTTTAGACTAAATTTGATTATAAACAACAAATATATTGATTTAGATGTACATTCCATGTTGGTTATAATGCTAATTGCCATCAATATTTCAAATGGTGGATTTACAGTTAATTTTTTTTTAATTTAGAACGAGCTAATATGTTGAATTTTGAATTTAACTATGAATGTTTCACTTTTACTCTCCTAAATTTTGTGAGGTCTCTTAAATTCTATGACCTTTTTAAATTAATAACTAAAAGTCTAATTTCATTGTAAGATGTGTGCATGGCGTTGCTTATGAGAATATTGCTTCTTTTAAGTTTTTCATAGCTATTTGAATTTTTTAAATAATAAAATATTATTTTTCCTTGTAGATGGATGCTGTGAGAATATAATTTATCCTTTTAAAAATAGATTTCACATTGGATCGGGCCATACGACCTCGGCATATCGTGCGTTATATCGCTAGCAGTCCGAATATTCACGAGATTATCCTTCCACTGATGCTTGGCATTTCATATGGTATTCCTTATTCATTTGATATTGGCACTTGATATTTTTCGAGCTGTTGAGATAGAATACGAAATTGAGAAATTTATATCGTTAAAAAGAAATTTTGAAAGATTATGCTGGTTATTATTTTATCCTACTATTACCGTTGTGCTTCACATATGTTTAGGATTTAGCATACTGCTTTATTGGACATCTAGTAAGTGTCGATGTCAGCTCCATGTCACTACTTCTCCGGCATTAGGCTAGATACTTACAGGGTATGCGTTGATTTACGTACTCATGCTACCCTTCTTCATTAAATGTGTAGGATCTAATAGGTTCATTTGATGGACATCTGGGCTCGTAGGCGCAGCTGCTGAGGAGACTTTATGGTGAGCTGCATTCCAGGCTACATATCGCAGCCTATAGAGTCTCCGTCATACTATTTACTTTATCCTATTTTATTTACATTCCAGACAGATATTGTCATTATTGTTGTACTCCTTAGTAAATGCTCATGCACTTGTGGCACCGGATTCTGGGGATATTCTGGTTGATGCTTACGGATTTGTATATTATTATCACCTTTTATTTTATGCAATACTATTTATGTATGTACCCATCACGGCCTATAGTGGGTTTTGGAGAATTTTTAGAGGGCAGACGGTACAACAAGAGCTGGTAATTGCACAGATTAAATCGGAGCTTTTAGGTAGCAATTCTAGGAAAATGAATAGCACGGACTTTTGTGTAATTAGTGAATTAGTTTTTTTCCGGAGACTAGATCACATTTGAAGAGTGGCTAGGTGATCTTTAGTTTGTATATCTTCATTGTTGTTACTTGTCTAGGATATGCGCGTTGCGTAAATTATTTTTTAAAAGCCCTATAAATCTTATTTTATATCATATTTGAATTTTCAATTAAAAGTGTAATTAAATAAATAGAATTAAAAACTTTTAGTCAGATAGAGCACAGGCTTGTGACATTAAATTTTGACTTTTCAAGTCATAAAAGAAAATTACTCTTGTGACTAATGAATACAAGTCCGTCTAGAGTCTCTCCACTTCCAAAGCAAATAAACTCATATATCAAAACTACAATAATTGTGTGGTTAGATTCCTCCTTTTATTGAGTTTGGTAAAACGTACATCGTTTCCAGAAAGTATATATTTTAAATTTTAATTTTTAACGTAAACACAGTTTAATATTATTTACATAATTTTTAAAAATATTTATATTCATTGATTTGGTATACATGCGCAAAGCGCGAACCTTAAAATTAGTTTATAAAAGCATGAATAACATTAGCTATAATACTTGTCCAATTAGCTAGACATATTGTCCAAAACTTATAAGGCTTTACACAGAATAACATGAATGGGGAAAATGTCCAAACAGCTTTTATAAGAGAAGAAAAAGCGTGTAACCAAGATTAAAGGGCAGCCAAGTGCACTAAGCTTCCGCTATGCGTGTGGTCCGGAAAGGACCAGAAAGCACTGTAAGTTTGTCATCTTCCTTCTCCTCTTCTTCTTCCTCCTCCTCATCCTCTTTCTTTTCTGCTTCTACTTTTGATGTTGCTGCTTCTTCTTCTACCTTCTGTTTTTCTTCTGCTTCTACTTCTGCCACTACTACTGCTGCTGCTGCTTCTTCTTCTCCCTTCTCTTATTCTTCTGCTTCTTCTTCTTCTTCTACTTCTTCCGTTTTCTCTTCCTCTTCATATTCCTCTTCTTTTTCTTTTTGTTCCCTTTTTTATAACAACAAGAACAATGTGTTCGGATTAATGTAACATACATAACATATAAACCTATGATCTGCAGTTCATCAAGAAAAAAATTAAGGGCGAAAAGAAAGACATACCGAGAGTAATGTGGAAAAATATAGACCTTGAGATTGTCACATCCTGTAATTGCTTCTACTTCTTCCTTAATCTCCAAAGCTGAAGCCTTGAGATTATCATCACAATCGATCACCTTGATTGATGTAAGTGTTCCAATATCCACAAAACTGTCAGGAATCTTCTCAAGCAATTCAACATATCTTAGCACTAAACTCTCAAGCATGGGAAATGATGATGATTCTGAGACATGCCATCCCCTAAGACGAATGCCTAGAAATTTTAAGATTTTGAGTACCGGGAACTCCATATCTCTCACGTCCCACTCCTCTTGCTCGAATCTACACCCTTCAAATAACAGTCTTTGAAGGTTTGGTAACACAGCGATTGTGGAAGTTGCACTTGCTGGTATATTAACTCCGCGGAGGATCAGCTCTTTGAGACTTGAAGGTAAATAATACTTGCTGATAACGCACATCGAACCAAGCATGAGGGATTGAAGCTGTGTAAGAACATCTAATTTCAGAACGAGAGAGTTAGCTTCATCAATATTATAATCAGTTATTTCGAGGTGAAGCTTTTGAAGATTGGGAAACTTCTCAATTAACTCTATATCCTCACGAAATAAACACATGCCTTTAAATGCCCTTAAATTCTCACACTTAGACGGACCTTCTTCAAAATCTGCAAATATCTCACAAGGTAAGCGTGTTGTTAGATCTACATGCTTTAGTTTTGTCATCTTCCAAATATGAGGTGTCCCTTTTACTACTCTCTCAGCATCCACCACTAAAGTTTCTAGGTGGCGCATATGTGATACCCACTCGAACAAAAACTCTTCGGAACACATTCCCAGGTATCTTAGGTAAACTAGTGATCGAAGTATATAACATATATACTCATAATTCCCTGGAATGCAGTTCCTGAAATCCAACACTCTAAGAAGTCTTAAGTTTTCAACTGATGAGAAATGATAGGAAAGAGATAAACACTCATTAGTAACAGTACCAAAAAAACTAGACGAACTTTTCCAAAAATCTTTAAAAGCAAGAAAATCATCCACGTTATTAGTAACAAAGAACGATTTAAGATCTTGTCCAAAAGATGTTCCTTTTTTGGAGCCGCTTGTGAGGAATCTATCTACTTTGTTGTTGAATCTCTCCAAATCATGACGAAGCTTATCGTCGAGGTGAATGCACACTCGATGTTCCTCATCATATGAAGGTTGATATTTGTTATGTGTCCCTATAACTTGCATGAACTTTTCTTCTTTAGCTTTGTTTAAGACAAAGTCACGCACTAGATCATGAATTTGCAAGTACTTCACCTTGCCATCAAAGGTCGTCTTTGAAACCATTAGCAGGCTACTAGAAATTATATCGATCAAGTAACCTTCAGCTACCTCCTCCAATCCTCTCTCATCACTACATTGAACGAGGCCTTCGGCCATCCAGAGTAACATCAATTCAGATGCTCCAAATTTTTCATCCTCCCTAAATACTCCCATAGTTAGAAGGCAATGTCTCAAATGATCCGGTAAATAGCAGTAACTTAATTGTATTGCCAAGTTGCTCTCACTTTCAACTGCTCCAAGATGAGACTTTAAATTGTTTGCAACTTCATACCACTCTGAGACATTCCTTTCTTTCTTTGCCAGAATTCCACCAATCAAAACAACTGTAAGAGGCAGTCCTTTACAATATTCCGCAATTTGTACCCCAACATCCTGGAATTCAGGAGGGCAAGTTTCCTTTTGAAATACTTTTTTCTTCAACAATTTCCAGCTCGCTTCCGTGGTTAGGAATCTAGGGGAATAAGGATCGGTACAGTGCTTGACTCCCATTGCCACATGTTCAAGTCGAGTTGTTAACATGATTCTGCTTCATTTTATACCGATTGGAAAACATAATCTTAAGTCATCCCATGCCTTGACTTCCCATACATCATCCAAGACAATGAGATATCTTATGCCCATTAAACACTTGCGCAACATATCGGCTATGTCGCTCTCCTTTCCATTGTACTTAACACCTGTCACTTGCTTATAGATATTCCTCAACAGCTCACTCACATCATATGATTGAGAAATGGTAACCCATGCTCGAACATCAAAGTGAGAATCAATAGAAGGATCTTCGAATATCTTTTTGGCCAAAGTGGTCTTTCCGAGACCAGGCATGCCAAAAATAGAGACAACATCCCGTTCCTCTATTCCTCCGGTCAGTAGCTTAATTATCTTCTCAGCATCATCCTCAAGCCCCACAGGTTCCTCTTCAGTTACTTGAGGAGTTGGAGCACTCTCATCAATGTTGACATCCTCCATTTTCTGGTTGTTGAGGTCTATGTTGCTCGGACACTCCGAAAATGTTGCCGGGTACTATTTTTGGAGGATCCGACACGGGTGCGGCACTTGAGGTTGAAATGCTTGATGTCAAATAGCAGTATGCCTAACATTAGTAAGAGCAACGACATATCTCCAGTAAGCAATAAAAAACCAATAAGTGTGGAAGGAAGAACCATAGATCTCAATTTATAAATCAGGAAAAAAAATGGGTGCAAACACTCAATTTATAAATCTCTGAAAGAAGAACTCATGGAATCAGGTTCAATTAAACATTTATAAAGTAATTATTTTTTATTTCATTCATTATAAAGTAATTATAAAGTAACAGAAACTAAACACTGTACGACTACGAGTAATCTCTTAACTTAATTTACAATAAAGAAGTTATTAAAGTTTAAAAGCTGCCACTTGTTTGAAAAAAGATGAACCTCTAATCTGAGAAGAATGAACCTTAAGTAAGAAAAAACACTGACCTGCAGTTGTTAAGCAATGAACCTTCCGCCTTTCATTC
>MCJB01003392.1:80295-112080 GCA_002018475.1 Nicotiana obtusifolia | reverse complement strand
CTCCGCTTTGTTGAATTCCTGAGCGGTTCTCCCCCCGAACGCTATGTGTTGAGCCGGATGTTCGGTCGGCTTCGATCGCCACTTGAGAATTGACATCGGCTGGGACTTCATGTCCGGGCAAATTGTTGTTTTCTATTTGGTTGTTGATCTCGTTACTGTGGGGGAGTGATTGTGCCATGATTAATCTGTGTCCTGAAAGACAAAGAATTCTGCAAAGAGCAAGTGTAAAATTGTGTTTTCAAGGAAAAAATGTATCAAAAATTTACTAATATCCTTAGCCCCACGGTGGGAGCCAAACTGTTTACCCTTAAAATCGGATAATAATTGAATTTGTTCGTAGAGCTAAGGATCCGTAAATTAGTTTGATACCAAATAAAAGTATGTAGTAAGTAATCAGAGTACTATAAGAGAGATAGAGCAATCAAACCATAAATATATGATAATTAATGAAGAATCGTATGGAACAGTATCTCAACAAACAGTAATAGAGAGCTTAATATTGAGTTCTGAAGAACAGTAGAGATGATAAAAGTAAATTGCCTTGTGTGATGAGAAAATAAGTTGTCCTTCAATGAAGGATCTCTGCCTTTTTTATAGGCAAGTGTTAAAGTCATAGGTAAGTGTAAGAGTCATAGGTAAGTGTAAGAGTCATAATAAAAGTAGGAAACTGATACAAGGAAAATCCCATTAATCATGGGATTTAATACCCTTAAATGATGGCATAACGGCCGTAATGGTTGAGATAATTAATTCTGGCGAAATGTCCGATGATTAGCGAGACGTTCGGGTTGGAGCCGGTTCACAATCACAAAGCGTCTCCTGGCCGACTATTCCAGTTGTTTTATTTCGGTCTCTCCATCCTGCGCGACCGATTTGCTGTTCCCGGACCGGGGCAACCCGATCTCATATTGTACCCGAACCCCACTTCACTTAGGTGTATCCGACCAATACAACTATTATAGCCTGTTTGGTCAAGCTCAGCTTATTTTAAAAAGGCTTTTTTATAAAAGTATTTTTTTCAAAAGTACTTTTGGTAATAAGTAGTTTGCTTTTAACTAATTAATTTAAAAAATATTTCTGAGAATTAATTGGTATTTGATCAAATTTTTAAAAACTGTTTTTAAGTGTATTTTTCTCAAAAGTACTTTTGGAGAGAAACTATTTTTTTTTTGCTTCTGCTTCTACTCAAAATCATTTTTTTTCCTTCCAGAAACTTGACCAAATACTTTAACTTTAAAAAAAAAAATACTTTTAAAAAAAATATTTCTAAAATTGAAGAAACTTGATCAAACATGCTATTAGTCTAACATTCAGAAGATATGATTGCATTGTATGATTTCATGGCTGACATATTATTTGATGTAATTTGTACATTACTAGATTATATACATAATACGATTCAAATGTCAGTACATTACTATATTTAGTCGTACCATATACACGTTTTTGGATTCATAGATTTGTGAGCACCGAACAACAATATATTATAAGTTATGAGTTTTACATTGTAATATTTATTGGTGAAATAAGTACTTGATGAAATAACTCAAATAGAGTAAATACTCTAAAATTTTCCTAAACGATCAAGTTTTTGTCAGTTTTTTATTTAAATTATTCAGTGTCCCCAAAACCCCCTGAATTATATTGTCCGTCATATTAAAATCCCCTCATTGCAGTTTTAGAGGTGCATCTAGTACACGCTCCTAATTGTCAAAAAAACGTGCCATGTAGCAACTACACGTGGCTATTTAACTCAGCCTAAATCCTGCCTAAACTATCACTTTTCCATCGGTTACCTACTTAAACTATCTGGTGTCCCCAAAACCCCTTTGAATTATATTCCTCTATATATTAAAACCCCATAACTTCTAAAGGTACATCTGTCTAACTATATTAACTTATGGCTTGTACAAAAAATTTTATATAGTTTATTCATGATGTATTACTCTCGAATGATTGATTAATTCTAGGAGTTTTAGTTAAAATAATATCTAATGTCCTATGTTAATTTTAGGTTTAATTGTGATTGTGCTTTATGCTAGATTCCAATTGATAAGTCCTTATTTATGTTCACTCAATAGCACAGTTAAAATGTAAATAAAGGCATATAATATATATTTCTTAAAAGTCATCTTGTATTACATAACAAAATTACACAAAATAAAATTTCGTAAATAAAAAATCAATTGCCCAGCAATTGCATTCTCTAGTCCTAGATTACATAAAGAAGGTTCAAGAGATTCAACTTTATTCTTTACAAGGTGTTGAGTTTAATAAGAAGATTTAAATTGATATTCTTTTAACAATATGTGTAAGGTATGAAAGAAGGCTAAAACAATAAAGAGAATAAATAATTTCAGAGGAAACAAGAGAGGCTGAAATTTTTTCAGAGGAAACTCATATAAAGAACTGAAGAAAAAAGGTTAAAAATAAAGAAGAAGGTGAAAAACAAAGAAGAAAGGTGAAAAAAATAAGGAAGAATGGTGAAATGAGGAAGAACGATGAATATAACTAAAATAAGGAGAATATTTATTAAAGTAAATAAATTTGAAAGAGGATTAGGCTAATTAGTCATTATTTTCTATTAGGTGGGCCATTTTGATTGCTTTTTTCAGCTACCGCGCGTTCCCAGTCAAGTATCTACACATGTTATGTCAGTTCAGCGACGAAGGGGTTTTAATCGAGCGACAATATATTTCAAGGGGATTTAGAGGACACCGAATAGTTTAAGTAGGAGATTGACAAAAATATGATAATTTAAGGGGTTTTAGGATATTAACTCAAAGTATTTTCATCATAATTTGGTGAAACAGTACTCTTTCATTCTATTTTATGTGGCATGCGTTTTTTTGCCTGTAAGAATACTTTTTTATGTTTAAAAATAATTAAATTAATAAGATAATTTATAACCAAGAAAAATATATTAAACTTATTTTAGACCATAAACTTTGATTTTTTTTTTGCAAAATTTGTCAAAGAGTACCTTATAAGAGTGGACGAAGAAGTAGTAAAAGGAACAAATATCCGTGGTTCCTTTTTTCCAACTTGCAAGAAATAGTTGACCCTTGACCATGACCATGACCATGACCTGTCCCTTTTAATTCCTACACTCATCATTTCGCAAAAACAACGCTCCATAAGAGAAATATCTGCAATTCTTCTTCTCCTACAATTATTTTCCAAGTTATACCGATTAGTTACCATATCTATGAAAAGTAATTCACAAGAATTATTTCTGGTTGTGGTAATAAAAAGTTACCTATTGGTTTTAGAATCTTGAGTTACTGTTGAGCTGCACACATTTTTACTGCTGTAGAAATGGTGAACGATAACGGAATCCAATACTAGGGAAAAGTACCTTTTTTCAGCCATTTCTATTTCAGGCAAGTCTTTGTTATCTCTATTATTGCTAGTTGAGCTGTGGGTTTGCTTAAAAATTTGGGGAAAAAGCAGAACTTTGTTGCTTATTCTGGTTTTATGTGGCACACTTTCTTTAGTTGCCTAAAAAATATGATATATTTTTATATTTAAAATTAATTAACTTTAAATTTTCTATTTTACCATAAGTGCGATATTTATGTCTATCAGTCTCTATCTTATGTGGCACACTTTCCTCTCTAATTTTTTTCTAATAAATAAACTTTCAATTTTACCTTAAGATAGATTTATAGTCATACAAATGATTCAACTTTATCTGCTAGGATATCTAGATTTTAGTTTGTGTTTCTTGAATTTCTTTGCTTGGTTGAGTTTTTCATCTTCTTGAGTTTATTTTCTCCAATGTGATAATTTCCACTATTGCATAATTGTTTATTGCCATACATATTGTGAAGACTCGTATAGCGGACCCATATATGTAGTGTTGTTCTTGTTTTATATTGGGTATTGAGTCCTTCTCTATTTTAGTTTCCCTTGAAAGATATTTTGAGATATTTTTATCCCATTGCCCTTAGACCTTATTTCGAATCTCAGTACCTCTAACTTATGAATTGGTAAAGTTGTTGCTATTGTAGAAATGTAGGGTAAGACTGCATATGAAAGACACCAGGCTGCCCTTTTAGTGCGTCAAAATTCTGCTTGATAGGAATGTTTCCCAATTAACTGTAAAGTACTTCTTTTATTTCAGTCAGTCCGTCGAGGATTAATCATTGCCGACTGCAGCTGGTATTTAATTGAAAGAGTCCATTTGGAATGGTATGGAACAGTCAAAGGAGGAAGTAGAGGCAAATGATGTAGCTGCGTGTGCCCTACTTAAAACAAGGGAATGTGATATTTCCGTTGAACCATCGATGGGAAAATGCATAACTACCAGTCATGAGTTGGCAGAGGGATCAACTTCTGCTAGTTTGGCGATGATGGAGGATGATGGTACTAACAGATATGCAATGTCCGTGAAGGATCCTCAGCCCACCGGTACAAGCTCTTGCTCGATGAGTAGTTCAAGGCTCACCATTGAAGAGTTAGTTAGGAGTAATTACAATATTCCTGAACAAGTTACTCTCATAAATTACTCTGATAATCGAGAAAAAAATCACAAGCCACAAATTCAGTGGCAGCGTTCCTATCAATTGGGGGGTGGCTCTAGAACTGCGAAGGACGATGTGGACTCTTTTTCCACAGACAAGAATTTGCTAGTGGTGAAAGAGCTGAAGCATGCATCCGATAAAGATATCAATGTAGGCCCTAATGCAGTCTCTTCCCAATCAAAAGAAGACCATAACCTAACCATTCCAAGCAGTAGATTACTTCCGGGAAATAGTGGATCAAAACTTTTATCTACATCTAGCTTTTCTCAGTTTTTCGCTAACCGATCTCTTAAAGGCAAAGATGTTGATACACCAAAAGGCACTGCACTTCATAAAGAAGTTCATAGCGCCTTAATTCCGCAGAATAAGTATGAGTATGAGCAAGCTACCAGAAGAATGGTATCATATGATGCATCGTTTAAACCAGGTGCTGATTCTAATCAAGCACCGTTTAGTTGTAACAATCAGGAAAGAGAAAGACCAACTTCAACTCACAATGGAGTTACATTGAGAGAGTGGATAAACTCGATGGGATCACAGATAAAGAAAATTGAGAGGATTCACATATTCCGGCAGATTGTGAAGTTAATTGATATTTCACACTCCCAAGGAATTGCTTTCCAGGATTTACGGCCGTCCTGTTTCATTTTGTTGTCGCCTAATGGTGTTAAATATATTGGTCCAACTGTCCAAATAGATTCCATGTATGTCATGAACCAGAATACAAATGGGAAAAGGCCATCCAACCTGGAAATGCATGCTCAAAACAACCTTGGCGCAAAGCAGCAGAAGGTCAGTGATGACGTGGACTTGATGAGACAGCAGCCTGAATATGTTTCCAGATACGTCGTTAGAGATATTTATAGTGAAACCATACTGGAGTCTGACATGAATTACTTGGAAAAGAAGTGGTACACTTGTCCAGAAGAACTCAATCACAGAAGCCTAGCATCATCTAATATCTACAGTCTCGGGGTTCTTCTTTTTGAGGTGGTTAATCAATTTATCATACAGTACATGCTGAATTTATCAATTCTGTTTTGTGGCTTCTTTTTGTTAATTTTCCCTAAACACTCTGGCTAATTTAATGATTTTTGTTTTCTCTTGATTCGTTTAAATTGGGGGTGGGTACAAGGGATGTTTTGTTTCACAATGTGCTTTGTCGAAGGGGTGAGATAAATTATCTTTCCTCTTACTAATTCCTGTTGTTTCTATTAGTTGCTCTGCTGTTTCAAATCACCAGCGGCACATTCTGTAGCAATGTTGAATTTGCATAGTCGCATTCTCCCACCAAATTTCCTTTCTCAGAATCCCAAGGAAGTTGGCTTTTGCTTCTTGCTTCTTCATCCTGATCCTTCCTCTCGTCCTACAGCAAGGTATTGTATGTTTCCTAATTTCATGTGCAATATAATTTTCTGCTACTTGGACTTTCCTGAAACAATTCATTATTGAAGTACCCTAGATTTTGGCTATTTTATATAACATTGCGATGTGCTGAGTAAACTCATAGCTCTCTGCCAAGCTTTAAGAGTTAGTAAAACCATTGTTTTCTGGTCCTAAGTAGGATAGCTTTCAGGCAAAGAAGAAGAGTTGATGGTGGAAAATAAATAGCAAATTATCTGCCACACGGTAGGATTGAGGGAAAAGACTTTTTTAAAATGTTATTTGTTTTTACTAGTTAGTTGTATTCTAACCTGCAATTTGCTGGTGTGATCTGATAGATATGTCTGCTTTTGTGCTGGTAACCTTGTAGCTTTATCCTATTCAGTTTTAACTTCTGTAACTGGTAGCAAGCTCAGGCACACCAATTTTGTGAATTTCCTCAAGTAAGATTGTTTTACTTGTAATCACATTCACAATTCTACTTGTCATCTTTGCAGGGAAATCCTGCAGTCTGAATTAATATATGGAACTGAAGAAATATGTAAAATAGATGGTGTGCCATCAATTATTGAGAAGGATGATGACCCTGATTCAGACATCTTGCTCTATTTCCTAGTTTCACTGCAGGAGGAAAATCAGAATAATACCTCCAAGTTATTACAAAGAATAGAGTGCTTAGAAGCTGATATCAAGGAGGTCGAGAAAAAAGATGGCTTTAGAACTTCAAATTTGGTGGACAGAGACTACCATAATACGCGGCAGGGATCCTACTTTAAACATCTCAAGTCTAATGACTGTCGTTCTATGAAAAACATGACCAATGAAAAGCTGATTAAAAATTTTTCTCAGCTTGAAAGTGCTTACTTCTGCATGAGATCCCAAATCCAGCTTGCGGATAATGATATGATAGGTCGACCAGACATAGATTTGTTGACATGTCGTGACAGGTTGTCCCAGGTTTCAACAAAAGTTGTGGAGCCAACTCTTAAATCTGTCGATCGTGTTGGAGCCTTCTTTGAAGGTGTCTGTAAATATGCTCGCTACAGCAAGTTTGAGGAATACGGCACATTAAGAAATGGCGATCTTCTCAACTCTATAAATGTGATCTGCTCCCTTTGTTTTGATCATGAAGAGGACTATATAGCTGCAGCTGGTGTTTCCAAGAAAATCAAAATCTTTGAATTTGCTTCACTTCTGAATGACTCTGTCGATCTTCAATATCCTGTGGTTGAGATGTCAAACAAATCTAAGCTTAGCTGTCTTTCCTGGAATAGTTATATGAAAAACTATCTCGCTTCAACAGATTATGATGGCGTAGTCAAGGTGTGTACCCTTTTTACTGAAATTGTTAAAGAGATTTTGACAATATTTTTAATTCTTGCCCCTTATCTGACTAGGCTATAAATACTCGAAAAGTATTCTTTCTGGCATGACTTTTTCTTGGAAATGTAAGAGAATATGTCTCCTCGCTATTAAGCTAAGTTGCTTGGACTCTTCACTTTTGGTGCTGCATCCGTGTGGACACGACATGGGTGGGGGTGTTGGTGTGGGTTCCATACCAGATCTGATCAACCGATTTTGAGTACTTTGACCAAAACCGACGGAGAAATTCGAGGCATATATAACCATTTCTGAAATAAAAAAGAAAGCTAGAGTGAAATTGGAGAAAATGGAATACCTAGTATATAAAAATGAATATGTCAGTTTTTTTCCTTTTATTTCCTTCTCGGATTCTCCTCTTGATCAATATTTTCTCCTTCCCGGAATACCTTGTAAGTTCTTCACATATAATTTCTCATAATTTAGACACATTTTTACAACTCTATTTTTAGATATTTGACTTATTTTTAGCCGAATCTCCACACCCATATCCACACTTGGATCCGTATCCCCGAATCTTAAAATTCAGCCGACCTCTAGATCCGCACCCGTGTCGGACACCTGCACCCGAGTCCGAGCAACTTAGCTATTAAGTGCATTAATTTATAATTGAAAAGGTACATCAATACCCAACATATGGTTGCAGTTGAATTTTCAAGGGACTATAAAGCGGAAAGTCTTTCATTCATTTTGTTAACTTAATTTTTACAACTTGTTCTGTCACTCCATAATTCGGTGTGTCTATTTTGAATCTAGATGTGGGATCCAAGCACAGGTCAAGAATTTTCACAATATGTAGAGCACCAGAAGAGGGCTTGGTCGGTCGATTTTTGTCAAGTAAATCCAACTAAGTTTGCCACTGGAAGTGATGATTGTTCCGTAAAAGTGTGGAATATTAATGAGGTAAGGTACTTTACCTGATCCTAGCTTGCTAACTTTTAATGAAGTTGGTGTCTTCATTGAGATTTATTCTACGGAAACAAACAAGGAATTTAATTCATTTCTTTCGGCAGAGGAGTTCTGTGGATACAATCTGGAATCCTGCCAACATATGCTGTGTGCAGTTCTCAGCTTACTCCTCTCATCTGTTGGCTTTTGGATCTGCTGACTACAAAATCTACTGCTATGATCTTCGCCATACTAGGATTCCGTGGTGCACTTTATCAGGACATGAGAAGGCTGTTAGCTATGTAAAATTTGTAGATTATGGTACCATGGCTTCTGCATCCACTGATAACACATTAAAGCTATGGGACCTTAGGACAACAAGTTCGGAAGGACTGTCCTCAAATGCTTGCAGCTTGACTTTCAAGGGGCACACCAATGAGAAGGTATACCGAGGATATTTTCTTTATAATGAACATCTGAATGCAATAAGTTCAATTTCATTTACTGTCCTTTTTGCTTTGTACAGAATTTTGTCGGGTTATCAGTTTTGGATGGATACATTGCATGTGGTTCCGAATCTAATGAGGTAACATCATATCTCATCATTTTTATTAGGATATGTGGTATTGATTTAGACCACTCAACTACTGTTGTTCCTTACCATTCCCAACATCTAAAGGTTGTTGATTTCCAGCGGAAGCATCAATTCTTTCTTTAATTTAACCTTTTTGTGCAGGTATTTGCTTATCATAGATCTCTACCGATGCCAATTACCTCGTATAAATTTGGATCTGTTGATCCTAGCTCTGGCAATGAAGGTGAGAGTAATGGGCAATTTGTTTCAAGTGTTTGCTGGAGAAGAAAATCTAATATGGCAGTTGTGGCAAACTCAACTGGATGTATAAAGCTGTTGCGTTTGGTATGAATTAAAGCTCATTATCCTCTGAATCTGAGCCATGCTGTTAGATGTGTTCTGCAACTAGCTTCAGGTAAATTGTTAAATTTAGTTCATTTCACATATTACAAAATTGGTCAAAGTACACAAATATTTTTTTATGAATACAATGTTTTGAACATTTCAGGACTAATGAATCTAGGCGTGGAAGATTGAAGCTGAAATTTGTAGTTGTGGGCTAAATGGAATTGACTTTATAATAGGAATACAACTTTTTTAGGAGCCAAAAGTATTCAACTCTGATGATGGAAATGGAGATGAAGCAGTTCTGGCCTCCTTCGGTGCTTCTTTTGCGAAAAGATGACATCAGCGATGTTGAGAAATTTTGCTTTGAGTGATTAGTTTTCTGAAGCCGAGGTATGGATTATAAATTTTGGAGGAAATATCTTCTTTACTTCAATGTGGCGTGAGCGGTCTAAACTTCGACCCCTATTTCTTTCTTCATATTGTAAAGGGGGAAAAACACCCTTTTTACGACTAGTCTATACAAATATAGTTACTTGTGAACAGCAAAGAATCAAATTTAATCTGGTTAAATATTTCATAATGGGTGTCGAATTATTCTAGTTATTTCTGCATATCTTAGCAATTGTTGCTTCACCGCAAAATGAAGCCATTACAACTTAAAGGTTAATTCATCAGTGAAACTGTTTCTCTGTCATTATCTTCTTTGCTTATCATGCTTTAGGCTTCTTTTCTTAAAGGTGACTTAATTTTACAGTGTTCCATACTAACCTTTAGCTGCTGACGACCTCAGATCCGTGTTAAGTACTTGGCTTGGTGTAGCAAAGCTCGCTCTAGTTCCAGGTAGCTGCAGCAATACCTACATAATATTCATTAATGGTATTTAGAATGAATCTTGAGTCGAGGGTCTTCCGGAAACAGCCTCTCTACTCCCTCGGGATAGGGGTAAGGTTGTACTCACTACCCTCCCCAGATCCCACTTGTGGGATTTCACTGGGTTGTTGTTGTTGGTATTTAGAATGAAATTTTTACTTCTCCAAAACATTTTAAATCTAAATATGTAGTAGGCGTCTAAATATCTGCGTAAAACTCAATTAACTCCTTCGACTAAGTAGGATATTGAATTAGTTAATGACGCAAGAGCTTATCACCTGCTCCCTCCGATTCAATTTATATAAACCCATTTGACATGGCACAGAGTTTAAGAAAGAAATAAAGACTTTTGAAACTTGTCATGTTAAACAAGCCATAACATTTGTGTGGATATAGTTCTTTCAAAACTTGTGGTCTTAAACATGTCATAGTGTTTCTGTGGCTGTAAAAGCTTCTCATTAAGGGTAAAATGGAAAGTTTAGGTTAAATTGTTTCTAAATTTAGAAAGAGATCATTCCTTTTGGAACGGAGGAAATAGGTTCACATAAACTGAGGGAGTAAAAGATAAGGATGATAAATATGAAATAAGATTGACAAGCCGCTGAATCATCATATCATAAGCTGCTATATCAGCACGTGATAAGCTGCTACATTAGCACGTGATATGCTGTTGCATCATTAGGTGATAAGCTCCTGCGTCACATGCCACTGTTCGATCATTTGGATAGATTATCAGATATGTCAACTTATGGAGGAACAGAAAGTTTACGGTAAATCAAAAATTGATGATAGCATGTCCGGTTTTTAACTGAAGTGCAGCAGTGGAGCAGATAATCTAGATAGTTGAGATTTAATTACTCCAGCTCCTTTCTACATATGATGCTATCAACAAAAAATGCATCTTCCAATGGCATTGATCCCCTTCTTCTTAGTGCTTAATCCAGACACTTGTGAACTCAAACTGGACTTTTTTTTCTAGCCAATCTCCTGAACCCCACAAAAAGGAAAAGATAAAAAGAAGAAAGAAGAAAAAAGAAAAATGGAAAGAGGAGATGTATACTGTTACCTTCCTTTAAAAAAAAGAAAGACGAAATGTATGTCCATTTCTTTTTTCCTGGTTAAAGTTTCAAGTAGTGAATCCTTTATGTTCTAGCATTTTCTTTACTTTTGTGCATAAATGATAGTATCACTTTGTTGAATTCACCTTGGTGTCACTAAAATATGTGGGATTTCGAGCTTGCAATACTGTAAAAGAATTCAAGAAAATTTGATTGAGGAGCAAAAGAATAGGAGTCTGTTCCACTTCCCTTCATATCTTACTTGACCTTAGGATTGAACATCTAATATGGCATATCAGGTCCAATAGGAGCTTCTTGATGTCACGATGTGAGCTGTTCTAAACTACTAACAAATTATAGAATGTTAGGCAGTAGCCTGATAATAAAGGTGATTCAATAAAGATACAAAGTAAGTAGATGGTGCAGTTGCTTTGATTTTCGATTTAACATGATTTAAGTAAGACCCATACTTTTAGAATCTTGATCGGTGCCAAGTGCCAACACAACGTAATAAAGTTATTTTTGTCAATATTGCATATAGGGAAAGGCTAGGCAATTACTGAATCATTCAATGGTGATGTCAATTCTTTTAATTCAACTCTTTCACTGAGTTTAATTTGATGCTTATTAGGTGCACCAAAGCTACTTTGTTATGTTGAGAGACAAAGGTATTGTTATCCGTGGAACATATAATCCAACAGATCAAATCAAGCTATTTGCAAAAAAAGGTTATCACAGCTACATTAGCTCAAATAAGACTATCTTGTATTACTCTACTGCTGGGTCAAATTTCTGCTTGGAAGTTGGAACATACTTCTTTTATTTTATTGATGAGTTTTCTGCTTGGAATATGTAATATGATTACTCTAGATCAACTGTTATTAAGTTTTATTATGATATCTGCTCGGAGCAAATATTAATAAAAATAGGGTTCATACTAGTGAGTAAAAGACTAAAAGTTCCTATATGCATTATTGCTTGCGGACATTTTGTGGAATGTAAAGTGACCTTTAATCTAACAAATATAGCTGTAATGCTGCATGTAATATCTCTAGACCAAAAAAGCTAAGTTCTTCTTGTTTTTACATCTGCAGATCTCGTAAACTGAAAATCTCTTCTTCAAAGTATGTAGATACAATCCACTTCTTTTCAGTTGGTGATCTGCTGTTCCAGTCTGAAGCTGCATTGCGTCCTGATTCAGGAGACTCATGCTTTGCTTTCTTTCTCAATCACCTTGTGAGCAAACATTTGGAAAAGTATATATCTGTGACATAAAAGGATCGAAACAGAATTTTTGGGGAGGAAAAGCTCCATAGGATCCCAGCTTTATGACACTATAGTCAACTGGCCGGGATGGTGAATCCATTTGGCTGTACTCAGAGTTACGTTCTTTACTGAGAACCTCTTTATATAGCGGAGAATTCTGAAGATGAATGAGAAGTTGATTTGGATCAGTGTGCCAAGACTCCTTTGTCGAAGTTTGTATACATGCCATATTAGCTGTATATGGATTCATATGAGTTAGTGGAAGAACAGTTAGAAAAACAACTTGTATACATGCCATGTTAGCTGCTTGTCTGCTCTTTG
This sequence comes from Nicotiana obtusifolia, assembly GCA_002018475.1. Taxonomy (NCBI): domain Eukaryota; kingdom Viridiplantae; phylum Streptophyta; class Magnoliopsida; order Solanales; family Solanaceae; genus Nicotiana; species Nicotiana obtusifolia. The sequence continues at coordinate 99,466 of MCJB01003392.1, read as the reverse complement.
TTCCCTAGGATTCATTTGATAATTTATTGATATTGCTTAGGCGTAAATGCCATGTCGAGCGTTCTCCTTGTCTTCTCGGTTCGATAGCATTAGTGTTAGCATGATATCTCTTTATTCTTAAATTGCTATTACTACCTATTGTTTACATGCTTTATTGGTTTCGATCTTCTTGTTTTATCTTGTTGTTGTTACTACTTGTTGCCGTTATTTCTTTTTACTCTTTCTTTAGCTAGGGGTCTATCGGAAATAGCCTCTCTACCCTTCCAGGGTAGGGGTAAAGTTGCGTACATCTTATCCTCCCCAGATCCCATTCGTGGGATTCACTGGACTTGTTGTTGTTCTTGCTTAGGTGCAAATGTCAGAACTGAAGTGTATCTCTTGTTGAATGATACGTGTCATATTCACATTATTGGCAGCATTTGAAGTGTTGGCCCCCATGTAGTTATAATTGGTATTTCCAATGTAATTGTTATTCCTATTATTTCTTTTCCTCTTATTGAACTTGAATCCATGAGAGTAACCAACAAGCTTGTAACAACTCTCTTTCTAATAATGTCCCTTCAAGTCACAGAATTTCATAGTACTCAAAAGTTCCTCTTCACTCTTGAGTTTGTATTGGACACAAAGGCTGTTGGTTCGCCCTCGTCGTCTCTGCTGAGGGAACACTCTGAATGATCAAGTAGAAATAATTGAGTTGGGCGGGTAAGGTTACGATTCATTGTTTAGCCAAATTGACCCAATTCACCTTTACCCAAAAAACTAACTTTGGACATGTTATGATCAACTCATTACTGATTCAACCCGCCTTGAACCATCATATTTAATCTAACATGTTATTTTTCACCTCTGATATTGACTAAGCAAACAATCTAGTCACCTACGCAATCCAAATTCACCCAAACTTTAAATGAATTAACTTGGGCGGTGTTCAAATTGACTGCACCCTAGTTTAAGTAGATCCTATTTTTATGAGCTAAATTTAACACTTTGGAAAGTATAGGGTTGCCCATTCATAGAGATGTCAACAAGCAGAGAGAAGATACCATGGGAGCTTTTTTTAGACCCAATAAAACTCACTCTCTCTCCCTAAACAGTAAAAATGGATCAAGTAAAATATTTGTATGCTCTCTAATTGACTATTGAATTAGTATTCACTAACAACATCCTTAACTAGATGTTTTGCGTTTCAGCATTGGGTATGGAATCTCCTTTATTAGAGAGTGCTTTACCCCATTCCCTAATATGGGATTTTCCGAGACGAATTCGGATATGACGGAAGCTCCGATATGGGTATTGAACACCAGGTGAAAAACCAAGAAAGAATTAGTTATCTCATTCTGTGAACCTATCTCTCTATAACTAGTCATTACATTGTCATTGTGATTCAATTGTGCTCTCTTATTTCCAAAACCTTTGGTAGCACTTATTGCCCCCAAAATAAAATATAATGAAGTAGAAGAGAGCGGTAATAGTATTTTTACACTAATAATTAACTAGATACAGGAGGAGGAGGTGATGATGATTCGGTAGTTTTCATCTCAAAGTATTGTGCATGAGCTATAAATTGGAAATTTGCGGACTAGGTGGATGACGGATCTTTATATATATGGCATTAATGAACTTAACTATATATTTACAGTGTAAATTTTTTCTTGCACTTTAATGTAATTTTACTTGTGATGTCAGAATAGTGATCTTTTTAATCGAGTTATAATTAGTATTTGTCATTGAGATTTATCACTAATTACTTTATAAATGAGTTGAGCGTGTAAATATTTTTTATGCATTCACTGTGTAGCCCTAAGAGGAAATGACATTAAATAAACAATTATAATTTGAATAGAAGAAAATGAGTTATAAAAATATTTTTCGCTATGTTTTAGTGAGAGACTTAGCGAGGAAATATCCTTTGCTAATTTTAGTGAGGAACATTTTCTCGCTAATTTCCTTGCTAAATTTTATTGAATAATTCATAGCGAGGTAAAGATCAGTTCCTCATAAATTATGTCGCCGTTATTCCTTTTTAAATAGGGATTTTATATTCCCCGCTAAATTTTCCCACAAATTCACATTTTTCTTGTAATATTTTCTACTTCTTAATATAAAGATTTCTTGTGAAATAGACCCGTATAACTAAAAAAAATGTATTGCTTGAAGTCAGTTCTTCTTCGCCTTCAAAAGCGGGTTGTCTTTTGTTAGACTTATATATACCGAAAATTCGATTAGAGCTAACAGCTGAGGCTCCCTCTTTTTGGCCTTTTTCAAGTGTGGCCCACACACAGCCAGGAGGAAAAAAGAGGGGAGGGGAGGGGAGGGGAGGGGCGACTTTGTATGGTCTTTCTCATCTTAGGCATACTCAAAATTTGTTATTTGGCATGATCGAAGAACCTGTGAATATGTCTGAAAAGAGAAAAAGAGTAGAGATGTGCGGAAAAAGATTACTCCTAATTAATCAGTCAAGTGAAAAGTTCTATTTACATGGCTTAAAGCTTAAATTATGGCATGATGCAGTAAATTGACCTAGTCTTCGAGTCAACCCGTTTTTTTTTCGAATCTTACTTTTTGGGTTTAAAATTATGTGACTCATAAACTCTTTGTATCTAAAGATAGATGGCTAAAAGACGAGGATCCTATCCCTACGTCGGGCATTTGTTATGAGCCATAACGACACCGCGAAATGACCAACAAAAGCCAAATGCGAGGAGGTGGTAATTGGGTTCAGTGGGGCATATATCTATCTATCTATATTTATTATAAAAGCATGAATATAATATCGGTTTATAAAAATAACCTTGTAACATTAAGTATAAATAACTCATAATAAAAGAACATAACCGAAATTCTAGATATTAACCTATTAATCATATTAGTTTTAGAACATATACTACACGTTAGGAATTCGTTAATGTGTATCTAATTTATTTGTTTACTTTATTTCATTGATATAATTCACATTAGTTATGACATTATTGTGATTCAACATCGTATAGAATATTTTTGTCTCCTTTTCTGAATGAAGTGCTGCAATTAATCGGACCCAATTATTTTTTTGGATGATATTTACAATTTGGTTTCAACAATGAAAGAAGATCATATTTAGAGTACGTATTTATTTAAAACTCCATATTTATCTCAATATATATTTTTTTTACCAATAGGCATAACATATAACACAACATATTAGCATGTAAACCTGAATACCTTTAAGAACACTTTAGATTTCTTTTTAGTATAATTACTTTCAGTTTAAAGATATATTTTTAGTCATGTAATCCTATTACTTTTAGAATATACTTCTTCAAAATTTCTATTACTAATTTTATTTGAAAATGTATTATAATGTCCTATTATTAATTTAATTTGACAATGAATTATATTGTTCAAATGCATTTCGAAAAAAGAGAGTCTATATTATTATAAAAGTACAAATATAATATTGATATATCAAAATAACCCAAGAATATTAAACAGAAAAACCTCATAGGGAAAGGACACTAATTTGGACTACAATACCTTCTATGTTAATTTTTTAACATTAATAAAATTTTATCTATTAAATTCTTATTCAAAATATGTAGGAAGGTTTAATAAAATCAATTCCATAAGAATCTTCCGTTGGCAATACATTATCACTCTATAATGTCCAAATAAGAAAAAATAAAAGTAATGTTAAATGGAATGCATGAAGCTTTGAAATTGAGAAAAAGAATATCCGCATGATAATATGTTTTATATTATATTTGAATTATTTTCCTACTCAAATAAATTTTTTAAATCAATTTTATCGTGTAATATTGAAAAATATAATTATTAAACAATAACTAATTTTTTTTTTAAGAATTTAAATATGTGAGAAAGAGAAAGAAATACGGTTGGTAAAGTCAATACCGCTAATGATTCTGCAAACGTAAAGATCTAAAAGTAAAATGTTAGATCTGTCTTTTTACCTTTTGAAAATAAAATTTATGGTGGATAAAATTTTAATTAAGATTAAATATTCAAAACAAGAGATGAACTAATATTAAGATCTGAATCAACATAAAATAAATTATTTCTTATTTAAGAGCAAATAATTAAATCTTTTAATATTATTTAGCAAGAGAATCCAATTCAATTATTTTTTATCATTATATGAGTAAAAATATTTTTCAAGCTAAAACAAAACTTAGGGGTCATTTGGTATATGTGATAAGGATAATAAACCCGAGATAAAGTTTGGGGTTAGCTTTATCCCATGTTTGGTTTGGGTTATTAGATAATAAAATCTTTATACTAAAACGGTGAGATTAGTTATCCCATATACAAGGTGAAATATCCCACTGTTGTACCAAACAACCCCTTAGGATACATAAAATTATTCCATAAGAAAAGCGTTAAGAGTTAAAAAAAAAATTAGACCACAAAGTATAAAAAAGTTTAGCATAGAATTAAGAATCAAAATGCCATACAAGTGTCTGAGGAAGCACAATCAAAGCTGAATCCTGAACAAGAACAAAATTTTCAAGACTATATTATAAAGAGTCGACTCTGGTATAGCGGGATTATCTTTTGTAGATGCCTCCGACGGAATCGAAATAATATTTTTATGAGCATGCATTACTTGCAAATGTCAGATCAAGAGGCATGATATTGTTAGCAATAATAACAATGATGTACTGGCAATAATATTTTATTGTGACGCCACCTCACTTTAGATCTGATGTACTTCTTCAAACAACTGAAATGACCATCACAAATATATCAAAGTAGCGCAATAGTGCTAATAAGGAAAGCAAAATTGATAAGATGGGATGAAGCATATATGACTAAGTGTCAAACGATCGAAACAATTGTCCGGAGTTCTAGAGATATATTGGATATCAATGAACCGTTTGGTGAACAATTAATGGTTTGGGAGGTGATTGCTGTCAAGTACTACCAGTAGTTCCAAAATCGACAAAAACAGAGACTGTAAAAGTTAACTTGCCAAAATTATATTTATGGCCTCAAATGAAAAAGATTCAACTGGTAAGAAATATAAAGTAAGAACAGACCCAGTATTAAGTGACTTCTTTCTTCTTGTCGGAAACGAAGAAAAGCATCTAATAAAAGATTATTTTATTCTTCCAGAACACTTGGTTATCAACCTCAATAGTAATAGTAGTGCATTTTATAAGGGTAATATTTCCATAATTAGATTAAAATGCTATTTGCAAATTGCATGATAAAAAGTAAAAAGCTATCTTAGCTAACAAATGAATATGTTGATCCACTAAATAAAAGGTTGATAGCAAATTTTATGGTAAAAATAAAATATTTTTCAGTTTTGACGCAGTAGAAGATGATACCAATAATTATTGTTAAAAAGAATACTTAAATACTTTAATATCAAATGGCCTTCTACAATACAAGTTTGTTGTCAACTTTATTATTTCTTACATATGTTAATGTCATTATATATACAATAGACTAATTTAAATTGATATTCCATTGTATATAGATTGATTTTGAAGAAAACTATGCCCGTCATGCTACTGAAAATTTTAGATGCCGCGAATGGCTTATGTAATAGCACACATATAGCATATAAAAGTTTTGACAATAATATCATACAAAAATTATGATACTGGTCAATGTGCTTCTAAGTATATTTTATCCCTGAATTCAACTTTCGTCTTCCGAAACTAAAGAATATCCTTTTAAATTTATGTGAAAATAATTTTCAGCATGTTTATGCTTTGCAATTATAATAAATAAAGCACAAAAACAAACATCTTAAATATTAGACATAAAATTTTCTCATTAATTGAATTATGTTATTTTTTCATATAAATAAATATTTAAACCATCACGTACTATTACTAACGTGTGATACACTATTATAGATACTAGTATAATAAAATATATGATCAATTGCGTCATTGTTCATATGTCGAATACTGGAATACATGTTGGGTCGGTCAGCATACTCGTAATTGCATTTGCATGTGCATGTCGTAAGGTTCCCTATTAATTCCAAGTCTTTTTGCCCTTTTCCAATGGCCCATCCTCGGACAGATCTACTATGTAAACTATAGGTTTACGTAAATTCGGTATTCTTTTGCTAATTAGAGTTATATATTAAAAAATTAACTATTATTATAAATAGAATTATATTTAAGGTGAATGTACATATTTTAGAGAGATTTTAATGTTTATTATTTGGTAGCTAAGTCACTTTTTTCCTATAAATAAAGGGGTTCTATTTCATTATAAATCATCCCAAATCAATAAGAATTCTGTCTCTCTACTTTTCTCTGCAATACTCTTCTTCTTCTTTTATTTTTTTATAACACGTTATCAGCACGAGACTCCAACCAATTGAATAGAGGCTTTGGGATACGTGCATGGTGCTCAACATATATATATATATATATATGATTGTCAATTGTTCCATGAAATTCCCTCAGGAATAAATTTTGGATTTAAAGTAATCATTTTACCTTATTTTTCTCTTTTAAATTCTTGACATTCTATAATTATATTTTAAATACAAGCAAAGACAATAAATTTTGATTATAACTCTAATACAGTTTGTGAGAAATTATAACTACCTGAATTGGTAAAATTTTTATGTCTTGCCATGATCAGATTCATATATGATTGTGGGTAGAAGAAGTGAAAACTCGTCCCATTGAATTTGCTTCATTCTCATTCCCTTAAGAGAATGTGTTAGCAGTATGTAATAAGTTTGAAAGAAGACAAAATTATTACCGTGAAGGTATCAATGGATGTGGACCGAAATTATAATCGTCATCATTGTGGTAATGAGAACAATAAGGATTCTCAAAATAATCCTTCACTTTGTGAAATTAATGTTTGTCATCGATTTGACATGAGATTTCGTAAAGTACATATAGATGATTGTGGTCCATTCATGGTATGAGTGTGATAACATGTGATTTATGAATACATATTCATTTTTGGAAGAAAGTGCTAGTGGTAGTGAATATATCACACTCACCTCGATAAGGAGGTTTGGGATGAAATAAGAAAATATTTTCATTATTATGGCATGAATTATCATTGTCATGTACCTATTATGATTATGCCAAAATATTGTGGCAATGTGATTATTACAGGGCAAAAGTAATGGAAGCATTGCCTATAATAATTTTGATCATGACCATAATGGTATAACTTTCTCTTTAAAAGATATTCACCACATAGATGTTGATGAATATAAGGTAGTACAAAATTAATTGAGAGCTCTGAAAGAGCCAATTATTACTATTTTTGAGGAATAAAATTGATTATCAATAAGGCATTGTATTGTAGTAAGTCTCAAAGAAACTTAATTGAGTTTCTAAAATATTCGCGAAAACGGTTGGTTAAATTGAAAATATAAATAAAGGAAAATTTTAATATCTTTTATTACTACAACTTGTAACGGGATAATATGTATGTAAAAAGCAATCTTTATTCTCCAGTTTGTACTACACAAATAAAAGTATGCAACAATAAAATAGAAGTTTATTGATATAAAAACCTATATCATAATAAACTTGGAGTTTATTGATAGTTGCACATTTCATGGTGTAAACCTGAAGTTTATAAATATTAATAATTTATTCCGTTGACGCAATTTGTTTAGCCATGTTAATTTAAGTATGATGTGAAAAATAAAAGAGAATTCATATGGGTAAATATTAAAGAACTATAAAGTTCTTTACGAATTCTCTTGTCTTTCTTGTTCTCATTAATTAATATACTAACTAAAATTGGGACAGAATCCCATGAATGCCAGAAATATCATGAATATGAGCCCATTCACCTGCCATGTATATCACGTAAGATGCATCTATGAGAAGGTTACAAGTAAAATTATTATTAACCCGCAACCTAGTGTTTGCAAGGTAAGTTTCTCAATAATTTAATTTAGAGTATAATTTTCAAATTTTCTATTTAAGAAGTTCATCTTGGTAAGTTGGTTTACTCATGGTTGATTTAACAAAATGATTTATTGAGTGCCCCCACTCAATAGCTAAGTTATTGCTTATGAGAACAAAGTTATCTATATCAGTTTGATATACGTTATATATGAAAGTATATTACATTCTCCCCTCACAAGTGGTTCAGGGTCAGGAACCAAATAATTCCATCTTATTATTATTGATGTGCGGTATATATTTTGATTAAGGCACAAAGATGATAAACATGGGTTCCCAAAGTTGAGGAAGCAAGTTAGTTTATCTAACATGAGGGGGAGAGATAATAAACACTTGAGAAAAAGTTACGTGGAATGAATTATCATTTCTACATCTAGATCCTCGAATAAGATACTATGAACTTGAAGTTCATAAAAAGATAGTTCATCCGTAATATATTGCAAAGCATGTCGGACGCATTTGCTGACTCAAAGAAAGAAACTATATTCTCACTGCAAATGCTCCTATTATAATAAGTCCTAGAAGGACAAATCTATGGTATGCTTAAAGCGTATAGACAAATCGGCTTCAAATAAACTTCTTGATAAAGAAGATGAGCATGATCAAAATGATCATAACGAGGATGTAAGTGATCTAGAAGATCTCATGACATAACACTTCATAAAAATCTCAGGAGAGGTTTAGGTACCTGAAAAATGAATGAAGAGATCTTTATGTTTTGTCTTTATGGAAAAAAAATGGGTTGAAACCGATATAAAATGTTTGTCTATTACATCTATAATAACGCTAAATATACATATGAGGATCTTAAGTCTAGAGAAACAATTCAAGTAGAATTGGTTTCATATGAGACATATTGTTTCGGACCTGCAGTTCAAACACTTGAATGTATAAAGTCAACAGAGTGTGCAGTCACTTTTATCTATCTTATATATCTAGCATGACATGAACGTCTAAAGTCTATTTATATGGCTTATATGAAAATCTTTGAAGGATTTAAATCGCTTAAAGCATATACAATTCTTAGTCCTGAAGTGCCACATTCTTGTGCAATTTGTGCACATATGTATCTTACTATAACTATAAGCATAACTATGTGATAGCGAGGATTTTCAAGGTTCATTGGAGTTAATATGGTTGGTTTATCCATCAAATCTCTGCCGACGTCAACCTTCAAGAAGCTAGTGCATAAGATTGGAATGCGAAGACTCAAGGATGTGAATTGATGCTCTCATCAGGGGGAATTAATATGCGTTGTACTCTTTTTTCCTTACAAGGTTTTGTCTCACTGGATTTTCCTTGCAAGATTTTTAACGATGGAACAAAAAGGCGTATTTCTAAATATGTGTACTCTTTTTCCTTCACTAGAAATTTTTTTCACTGAGTTTTATTTTAATTAAGATTTTAACGAGGCACATTATCTGTTGAATAGACATTTAAGGGGAAGTGTTATAAATAGAATTATATTTAAGGTGAATGTCTATATTTTAGAGGGATTTTAGGGTTTGTTACTTGATGACTAAGTTACTTTTTCCCTATAAATAGAAGGGTTCTTTTTCTCTGCAATACTCTTTTTCTTCTTTTATTGTTTTATAACAACTATATATTTATAATTATGAATTCAATTACTAGTTTATATTAATTTAAAGTTACTATAGAGACACATAAACTTCTAATCCTAAATTCACATCTGCATATCCCATCTTTTCCTCCTGCACTCTATACCTCTTTTATCTCATCAACATACGTAAATAAAGCCAAAGAAGAAAAGAAAATCTTCTTTGGTCCCTTAGAGCCCTTTCTCTTTAATTCCTATTTATCTTTACACCTTCTTTAAGTGAGGAACAGAGAACAAAGAACAAGGAAACAAAGAGAATAAAGGAAAAGGAATTTTACAACACATAAAAGTCTTCTAAGTTCTCTTTAATCAATTTTTCGTAGGACAAAAAGGAAGAGAAATTTAAGAAACTATATATGTTAAAAAAACTTCTTGACAATATACGTAAAGCTTTTCTTCTAACTATTTGCTAATGAACGAGAAAGACGTGAAATTGATACACCAAAAATGTTGAAGTCAAAGAATATGTCACTATTACTTGAATGTGAGTTGCAAAATTCAGATTAAAGTTCAAATTATAGCTTGATAAGATCTACGCATACACTTTGTTGGTTGTCAACCCCTTTATTTCAAGTATTGAAATATGTAAAGTTGATTACGCTAATCATTTAGTACTTACATTGAGCCTTTCTCAATCATTTGAATAGAGCAATCATTTATTATTATTATTATTATTATTATTATTATTATTATTATTATTATTATTATTATTATTATTATTATTATTATTATTATTATTATTATTATGTAACAGCTAGATAATAGCTAATGAAACTTTTAAATGTAACATTTTAAAATTCGAATTAGGCTAATGTTTTTTTGGTATCAGTCGGCATTTGTAATGGAACTCTCTGTTTAAAAATATTTATATCCGTTAATCCCAACTGTATTGCTTTTAGCTGTTAGTCTGTCATAAAAGGCAAAAAGTGACAAGAATTGGAATCTCTTGAATTAATTTACCAACAAAAAAAAAAAAATCTCTTGAATTATTTTTCTTAAAAATTTCATGTTGAAAATAGTCGCTGAAGAGATTGTTCAATAATCAAGAAATTACATGTAACTTCAAACAGTAGTGAGAAAATCGTTAAATTAATGGAATTTTAATTATTGATGATTTTTTATTGAATTAACTTCAATCATTACTTTTAAAAGTTATTTTTTTGTTACCTGTTGTTACTGATACCACCGTTATAAATTGTGCAATCTGTCTGACAAACTTTTATTTTAAATTTGTTAAAAAACAACACCATTCTCTAATTTAAACTTATTTGAAGTTTGACCTTTTAGTTTTATCCTTAATAACATGATTTATTTTAATCCACTTAATATAAAAATTCACTCTTATATTAGAAAATAAAGACGGAAAAGATATATTGAGCTCTGACTAGCAAGGATAATTTGGGTACCTTTGTATATATTTAATTTATACGTCAAGAAATTTTTTTCAAAAGAATTATATTTGATCAAATACATTCACAGGAACAAAAAAATATCATCATATAGAATGGAAAGCTGAATAAATAGTAAGAGGGGCATATTTATGAAAAAGGAATCAAAACGACAAAGTTTGACAGAGTGGAGAGAAGGAGGCGGCACATGGCTTACAAAGCATCCTAGTAATATGATAGACCCCATAATTCAAGAATGGACCGCCGGTACCACATAATATATAGTACTAAACATAATATATACAACATACTTTTCCGTCACGATTTATGTAGCGATATATGACTGCAGGATATTTAAAAATAAAATAAAAAATTAAAATTTATGATTTAAAATGAGCCGTGGACAATTATTTAGCTATAAATTATCTCCTTAAAAGATAAACGAAAAATTTAAAGTTAAATTATTTCTAAATAAAAAACTATAATATTTTTTTCGGGACAAATTTAAAAAAAAAAGTATAACACGAGTTAGACGGTCATGTACATGTATATAAACTTCTACGAAATTTCCCAAGTGTTTCTTGCTTTAAAGCTTCTGCAATATCAGTCCCAATCTTTTTCATCTTTGTTGAATTTCTTAGGTGCCCAGATCCTTCAAAGGGTCAATCTTGACATTGAGTATTGATATTTGTGAGAATGGCAATGTCTAGAGTTGCTGTGTTGGCCATCTTTGTTGTGGCATTGGCCACTGTCATCCCCTTTGCACAAGCTCAGGAATTTGCACCTGCTCCTGCACCTGCCAATGATGGTATGTTCCATTTTTCCCTTTCTTCAATCTTCATTCAAATTCTCTTTTTAATTATTATAATATAAAGAATCTTCATACAAATACTAATCTTCCTTACACATCGTTGTGTTACACTTAGGATTTAGAATCAGTATTTTTTTTTTGGTTTCCCACTAGTCCAGATTTGTGCTGCCCCATAAGGCCCATTAAAAGGGGAATTCGCTCTCTACCGGAATTTTTACTATACCAAAGGCTTGAACCGAGAGTTCTGGTTAATGATGGATGGATTTTATTCATCGCAATAATTTTTATTCATCGCATTAACAAAATGTTTGGTAGTAGTGCTAGTAGTTCTAATTAAGTTGTTGAACCATGAAATTCTTTGTTTCCTTGCGTTTTTTCCTGCCCCAATTTCTTATGACATTTACTTGTTTTTATACCTCATTTTGATTTTCCAAACAAAATTTGGAAATAATTGTTTCCCCTGTAAAATGAAACTTGACGACTTATAAACCAAGTCAAGAATGCCCAAAGTTTATCATTTAAAAATATGTTTAAAAAGTTACTATTATGGAACAATAGTGGGAGGACAGGCATTGCTATAATACTCCTAATTAACTTGTCAATTACCCTATAAAATATTTCATCGTATCGAACTTTTGTGGGTGAGAATTGATGGGGAAGGGTGCATAGTGGAAGAGGAAACAAGAAGTGTTGATGACCCTAGATGAGATTTGGACCCGGATTCGAACTTATTTATAAAGAATTTATATAATATTACTGTAATTTTATATGTTGCAGCACAAGGGCGGAGCTAGTATTGACAGTACGGGTTCAGTTGAATTCAGTCACTTTAATACAAATTATTAGTAATTTAAAACTCAATAACTTAAAAGTATTAGAATTCTGAACCCTAAACATCAAATCCTAATTCTGCATTCCTTTATTTTCCTAGTTACTAAAATCACTTATTATAATTTGATATGTTAGCTATAATTATATTTTAGGTGACTTGACGATATAAAGATCGTAAAATGCAATTTGCAGGAACAACAGTTGATCAAGGAATTGCATATGTGCTGATGCTGGTGGCTTTAGTTCTGACTTATCTCATCTACCCTATGGATGCTTCTGCCTACAGCTTCTTCTAAATTCTTCTCAGAAATATAATATAGAATTAGGTCTATGTTTATTTCTCTTTTGTTAATCTTTTAGTTTGTAATGTGAGAGGGAATTAGACAGCCGTTGTGTTCTCACTTCATTTGGATTTTTTTACCAATTTATTCTATCTTTTGGTACTTAATAAGATGATGCCATATATTGGGGTTGCATCTTTCCTTTAACTTGTAGTATTCTTTTTTTATTTTCTTTTTTTGTATTCTCGTTCTTTTTATTTTTGGGCTAAAATCTTACGTTTGCCTATTATTTTAGACGTGATTGGATTGAAGTTAAGAAAAATCACTACAATCCAAAAACTAGAATTAGTTATGAATTCCGTCGCTAATACATTGCTGAATTACTTGTAACTAATAGAATTTCTTGATATTTATCGCTAATCTGTCACTAAATAATATTAGTAACGAATTTTTCTATTTAGCTACAGAATTTGTCTGTTGCGAATTCCTGTATTTTTAGTAGTGAATATGGTATATAAATGCCTCTTTTTGGACATATTGGAAGAAATAAATTTGAAAAGAACAAAGAAGAAACCAGATGAGGTTACAATTTCCATATGTTTGCCTCCTTTCAGTTGATAATTACTTCTGAAAATCTGCAATTAGTGCGACAAAACAATAGTTTGATTCTACTTTGACTCTTTTCTTTGTCAAAATAATATATTCTTGTCATTTCTTTTGTTTATTTGTTTAAATGTACAAGAAGGCATATATTTCACTATTTCTTTCTATCTTTTCATTTCAGCCCCTAAAATGTGATACTTTGTTCTTTAGAGGGTTTGATTCCATCGAAATGTTTGTACTCAAACCACAAGGAACAGACTAGATTTGTCCCAAAGTAAAAGCAAAGTTCAGCATCTTTTCTGATCCTAAATGCAGAGGGTAAAATTAGGAGTGTTCAGTATCTTTTTCACAACACGGATGATTGGGATGGTTCAGCCTTGTTGTAGCGAGGGGCGGCTCAATAGTATTTGGGCTAAAGCCTAAAAAATTCATATATATTTTTTATTTGAAATATTTATTTCTAGCTTTTTGAGAAGCAAAGTAATGAATAATTATTTTATAACCGATTTCTTCTAAGAATTCTTTTTCAATTGATAATATAGCTAATTCGTTCAATCTCTCCCAAGAATTTATTGATCTTAAATAAGATTTTATCAATTAATTTTGAAATTTTTTTCCGCTGAGGCAACTGTTAACGTTATTCTATAAGCACCATAGGTATTTAAGAAAGAATCATATTTTTTTTATCTGATTGACTATGTTGATTAAAGTATTATCATATACTTGTACTATTTCCGTTAATACTTTTCAAGTAATAAAATTTCAATCTTTATCAAATTGTAAAAAGTCAACCAAAAAGTTAATCGGTGGAACCTAAAAACTCTCAAATCATGATCAACCATTCGAATACGAGTTCAAATATACAAGTTTCATCGAAATCTGACTTAAAATTGAGGTTCAAATCTCCATTTTTCACTTTAGACAAGTTTTGCCAATACTCCCCAATTTTTCTCCCTTAGATTCACCGATCAAATGCCAAAATCAAAGATAGAATCATGAATAATCATCAAATCCGAGTCAAGAACGCTTGTTCAATCCAAGTGGGTGAAAACCGCCTCAATCCGAACTCCCAATCTCAAAAGTTAATAAAATAAGTTTCTGCCTAATGATTATCGCTTTTGCGGTCTAAATGTCCCTTCTGCGACACCGCATCTGCGGGTAAAAAGCCTCGCAGATGCGAAATCCACTTATGCCTTCGCCTCTTTGTTTCTGCGGACAAAAGTTTGCTTCTGCGAAGCTGTTTCTGCACTCCACGTAACGTGCCTGCGCAAGGACTGCCGCTTCTGCGGACAATCCTGATCCCATCCAAACTCGCATTTGCGATCTCAAGTCTGCTTTTGCAGACTCTTGCCTGAGGACCAAATCTCGTAGGTGTGAAACACCAGACATTATTAGCCAACTAACTTCAAAATGATCCGAAATCTATTCAAAACACACCCTAGTCCCTTGGGACCCCGTCCAATCACACCAACCAATCCCACAATATAATACGGACCTGCTCGAGGTCTCTAATCACACAAAATATCATCAAAACTTCAAACCGCACCTCAATTCAAGCATATTGAACTAATCAACTTCCAATTTTCAAAACTCATGCTGAACAACGTCTAACCAACTTGGAATCACCCCAAATTTTATACGCAAGTTTCAAATGATATGATGAACCTATTTTATATTCCAGAACAACAATCTGACCCTGATAACCTCAGAGTCAACTCGTGGTCAAACCTATGAATTTCCAAACCTTCAAGTTTTCATCTTTCGTCAATTAGCCAAATCAACTTGGGAACATCCAAATCTAATTCCGGAAACACGCCTGTGTCCAAAGACACCATATGAATCTATTAAAACCATCAAAATATCATTCCGAGGTCGTTTAGACAAAAGTGAATGCTCAGTCAACTCGTATAATTTAAGCTATTAACCATGGAACTAAGTGTTTCAATTGATTCCAAAATCTTCCCAAAACCAAATCAACCATCCCGCAAGTCACAAAATAACAAATAATTATACTTGAAATATCAAATAGGGGAACAAGGCTCAAATACATAAAACGACCGTCGAGTCTCACATAACTGCAAAACAACATATCATGTCAACTAGTCATAAACAAAGAAGAGACGGACAAGAAAGAAGACCACCAAAAAATAATAACACAACGATAAAATCTTTATTGGACTGGAATCAGCGACAAGCTTTACCAACGGTAAAGCTAAATCTCAAATTTAGTCTAGCTCCAAAATTCTCCGTTTTGAAACTAGATAATGCTTGGCTGATGCTCAAGAATAAAGCAGAACTGGTATTCTCTTGTTCGAAAGCATAGTCAATCCAATTTTTTCTCTCGTGTTTTTTCTTAGCCCAAGATGAGATCAGACCTAATTTCATAATGATAGAGCTACCACTCTAAATTTATGATACTAAACTAATCATGGCAGGATAAAGACATCGAACCTCAAGAATATAGCTAAGATTGCAGAGGCGCTCAACATTTCTCGAAGACAAATTAGTCAGGCGGAACTTAGGTTATAGAGATTTAGTGAAAAGTTTTACATGAAATAGATGGTTGAAACCAAATGTTACAATTCCTAAACCAAATAAATAAACACTTGCAAGATTACCTCAAATATTAGTATCTATATAAACAAATTCAAAGCATCAACATTCCTCCAAGGCATTGTTCAATGCTATTCTACACTTTTCTTAACGGAAGGTAGAGGACAGATGCATTCTTTCTTTTTACACAAATTCAAGTGCCATAGGTAACGTTTAACCCATGGCATACTTCTGAGTCCAACTACGGGCAGTTGTTTCGTATTTTGCCCTGTCGGTCTTGTACATATGAGCAATCTCAGGCACCAAGGGGTCATCAGGATTTGGATCCGTCAAAAGTGAGCAGATTGAAAGCAAAACCTGAAGGTAATACAGAAACATTTCCCACCTTAAGAACCATATACACATGGGCATACTTTGTGAATATCAAACATGGTAAAAACCCCTTTGTGAGAAAATGCATAATTCCGTGGAAACAACTAATGGTACCATCAAGGAACCTATTCTTCCAGCTGAAGGGCTTTATTTTATTTATATGGTATCGAACTGTTTCCACCCTTAATCGCAGAAGATAAAAAGGAAACTGGGCACAGCCAAAGGAATAACTTACCTCTTATTTGTAACTCCAGTTAAATATTGCCTCTACTAATCAGTCAATAATTTTACTTACTATCATTCAGATACGTATAATTAGCTGAAGGCATATAAATTTGATTAAAAGGAGTCATGATACCATGACAGTCCAAGACTTGCCTATGTTTGTGTATTAAGTAGCTCCTATTAGAATAAACTAAAAACAATTAAGAAATAAAAGAACAAAAAAATTAGCTCCTATTATTCAAAAATAAAAGTAAAAAAAATAAAATAAAAAAACTAGGTTGAAAGTTAAGAAGGAACCTTAGAAATAGTCAAGGCAGGGCTCCATTGCTCCTTCAATATGTCCAAGCATATGCTTCCATTGCTATTAATATTTGGATGGAAAACTTTTGTCCTAAAGGCAACCTGCAAAGATTTAATTTAACCATTATATGTAAAACAATACGTCTACTAGGAAAATATTCACATACAGTTTACAAGCTGATACATAATGTCAATAGTTCACACCCTCTTTTCTTTTATGAGTTACAATAACGCACACCTTGTAAAAAAAGATGTACCAAATATGAGTGGTCAAGACCCTCATCCCCCCACCCGCCAAAACAAAGAAATTCTTCCAGCAGCTAATACCAAAATGATCATCTTAAGCTTCGCACTTCCGCTCGCTTTACTGGCTAACAGGTGGTAAAAAGATTTGAGGTTAAACCCAGAAGATCCTAGTGTTTCTCAGGACATCTATACATGAAATACTTATCTGGAGTTCCCGTACATGACTCTAAACGAATTCATTCATTTAGAATAAGTGTAAAATAGATAAGAACGGACTATGAGTTCCTCTCAATGCATCATAGCTCCCATATAATTGTGCTCTATTAACATCAACGATGTTACTGATCAATTTGAGAAGTTGACATCTCAATTAAAGAGACATGTGTTGTTAAGAATAGTAAAATAAGTAAATCCAGTAAAAGCTCCCTTACTGATACACGATCAGACAACTTCAGAAACT
The DNA here is from genome assembly GCA_002018475.1 of Nicotiana obtusifolia. Classification (NCBI taxonomy): domain Eukaryota; kingdom Viridiplantae; phylum Streptophyta; class Magnoliopsida; order Solanales; family Solanaceae; genus Nicotiana; species Nicotiana obtusifolia. The sequence goes on along the minus strand of MCJB01003392.1, from coordinate 81,871 downwards.
AACTGTAGGCATTTAAATTTTATTGGATTTCTATCCACAAAATAATTTGGACAACATTTTAAATTCATAACATATTAGTCCAAATGAGCTAATATATTAGACATGGGTAGACCCTTAAACTTGGCACGGGACTAGTGACCAATTGGGCACCTCAACATGATAGATATGTGTCTCGTGAGCACAAGTTTCTGACATTGCAAAATTGCACGTCTCCATACCTATTTTGAGCACGTCGAATGTTTTAAACCAGTTGACATGTAAAAATGGCCCCTTTTTACCCTTACATTTGAAGAAAAATAAGCCTGTAGAGAGGGTTTAGCTGATTATAAACCAATATAATGGCCTTACTTCAAAGCCTTAATTAAGGCACAATACACATCACATAAGGCTCACACGTGAAAGCACCTAATAATCAGCTTTAACTTCTTCAAGAAAAGACTAAGAAACAGAAGTCTTTATTCTTTTGAGTAATTAATTAAAGAGGGATCCTCCCATTCAAATGTTCCAAGCTCCATAGATCATTTCTCTAGTTGGGCCCTCTACTCAAAGTAGTATTCAAGACATTCCATTAATTTTTAGAATTGTGTTAGGATACAATACCACCATAGATATCCATCTTCGACGCGAATTATTCACACTGCCCTTGCAAGTCTAATTCTTGTAGGAGAGCAAACATAAGTTGACTTTGTTTGAGACAAAAATCGTTTAGAGTATCTCTATATAAAGAGGCTTTTGGTCTTAGTTTTTCTCATCGATTGAAAGCTTTCTAGCAATGTAGTTACTTGAGAAGCTCAATATTCTAACAAGTAAATGTTCTTCTCCTTTCTATTTTTGCCACGTTTTTATAGCTCGTCGCACCTATGGCAGCAAATTTATATCTTGATATACGAATATCCAAATCACAAGTTTGTTTTTTCGGAAACTAGATTTCAAGAGCTACAATATATCCAAAATTAAGAGTTACGTTCCTTCAGGATCGTCCCAGGTAATTTTTTGAAATCAGCCTTAAATACTAACTTGCTCATAGTGTTAGATTTGCGCACTTCACCGAAAAAATTATCTTTGATGTAGAGACATCCACCAAATAACAAATCTACTTTTTTCTTTTTGCTAGAAAGAAGACTTCAGATACAACATTTACAAAATTCAAAGTCAAATTCCTTCAAGCCAAGTAAATCTGAAATCAACTTTAGATTAGCGACACTCTTTCAATTTGGAGCGCCTTCATCAAAAAAATTATATCTCGACGTAGGAGCATCCAAATTACAAATTGTTTTGTTTGCTAGGAAAAAGACTCCAAGGGTTACACCTGCATCACGAATTTGACGTTAAAATCTGGAACGATTTTGACTTTGGATAACACAGCCTTCACGAACCTTCCTTGCGAACTTGACAGCTAAATATCATTCTTCCACTTGAGTTTTCTTTTGTTACCTATATTATTTTTCTTGTACCTATGAAACAACTAGTCTTAGGGTTCAACGGATGACAATTATGGAAAATTTAAGATCTTTTCAAAGACGTAATCTATGAAGTTGTCTTAAGAAGCTGGCGAAAATTACCCCCCCCCCCCCCA
>MCJB01003392.1:8640-80275 GCA_002018475.1 Nicotiana obtusifolia | reverse complement strand
CCCCCCCCCCCCAAAAAAAAACAAAAAACAAAATAAGGTTGGCAATCAAAGAACATTTCAAAGCCGTAATCTATGAAGAAACTAGTCTTAAGGTGCAAAGGGGGTGAACATTGTCACCTCCTTAAGATTTCAACATATTTATTTTTGAAGTCAAATTTAAAGCGTAGCAGAGGATGAATTTCATCCACGCTTTAAGAATTTAGTACTTGAGGTTCTTACTCCATCCAATATTGTACTTCTACTCTAGTCGAGGCAAATACTTACATTGTCTGAGTCGAAGACTAGTACATTTTATGACGAAATCGATCTTGAGGCTGTATGGGATGGATATGTCTCGGCTTCAATATCACCATTGTTATTTTCACCTTTATAAGCATTTCTTCATGCAACTTGATGGTTTACTTCGGAATAACGACATCCTCTTTCTTCCAAGCTTAAATACTTAAAATTTTAGATAAAAAAGACAGCAAGGTTAAGATAGATTGTTAGTTGATACGCCATTAGTCAGCCAGTACAGGAGCTACATGGCCACCTATGAGGAATCCGTCTTGTTTGCTAGATTGGATTCTTGGATACAACAGTAGTACGTCCAAAACATGAATCTTCGCTCCCTTCATCATCTTGTTATGAATGTCGCAAATCATCAAAGGAGAGGCTTATTAGAGTGATGCCTGGAAATTCAATGGCGAATTTCATTATATTACCGGCTATTGGAAGTGGGATAAAGATGCCCTTAGCAAGAGCTACCCAACCTTGAAGACGAACAAAATTTATGTTTTTGATATTATAGATGCTTCATTATTGACTTATAATGGACTACGGATGTCATGCAAGCTTTTTTGTAAGGCTTGGTGTCCTCTTACAAATATGACGCTCACCCTCAGTTAAAGAGTTATCTATATCACTTTGAGACTAATGCACGATTGATAGCCTGCCCATAGCAAGATCTCGACTGGATTCTGCGTTGAATTAAGACGAACATGCTTTTTTTCTTTTCTCAATGGAAGTTTTTCATACTTTACAGCTTTCTTGCACCAAAGCATAGTCATGGTTTCCTTCTCGAAGTTGATATCAGGCATCCAATAACCTACTCACAAGCTTGCGGGAGGGAGAACCTTTTCTCCTCGTCATATGTGCCTATAAGTTCTAAAGCATTTGGCACGAACTTCTCATCAAAGAACCTGCTATTGTCAGACTATCAATCGTGCATAAGAACCCAAATGATATAGATAGCTCTGTAGCTGAGATGAGCATCGTATTTGTACGAGGACACCAAGTCTAACATAAAGCTTGCATGATGTTTGTATTCAATCATAAGTAAATAGTGAAGTATATACAACATAAATTTTGGTTGTCCTCAAGGACCGGTGACTCCTAATAAGGACATCTTCAGCCCACTCCCAATAGTCGAGCATGTAATAAAATACGTCACTGAATGTTAAGGCATCACTCAAATAAGCATAGCCTTTGATGATTTGTCGCCCCGGGGAAACTTGCAACATTCTTAACATGATGATTGTGGAAGCGAAGAATTAACGTCTAAGACGTGCGGCTGGTGTATTCAGGATTCCAATCTAGGAACCAAAGATGGATTCCTCAAAGATGGGCACCTAGCTGTATGTTAGCCGAATAATAGCGTATCAACTAATAATCTGGTTTTAACCTTGTTAAACTTATGGTCTGAAATTATAAGGTATTTAAGCTTGGGCCTTAGGGGAAAAGGATGTTGAGTCTCTAAAGTAAACCATATTCAAGTTACACGAAAAAATGCTAATGAGTTAGAAAGATAGAGATAACAATCATGATCTTGAAGCAGGGACATTGCCTATCCCATACGCTTAAGACGACTTCCTCTAATCATGAATAACTCTTCGGCTTAGATAGTGTAAAGTCTTTGCTTCAGACGGATCAATAGCAAAATCATCGATGGAGAAAGAGGCTCAAGTGCCAAAAATTTAAAGCATTGATGAAATTCATCTTGTACTGCGCCTGTTTGACTTTTAAAAAAAACATAGCCAAAATCGTAAGGCGGGGATAGTTTTCGACCCTTAGATCCTAAAACTAAATTTTTCATGGGTCAATCTCTTTGAACAAAATTTTTTTTTAAAAACCTACAACGAAAATATTATAAGAAACAAAAGAAACACAAGGGGAAGAAATATAGTTCTTTATCAAGTTTGCAAGGTAGATTCACGAAGCGTGTTGTCTAAACTCAAAAAAAATTCAAATACTGAAGTCAAGTTCGAAAATTCACCTAAACAAATTCATGTGATTTGAAGATTCTTGGCATGCGTGTTGCCTTTGAAGTCTACTTTCTAGCAAATAATACAGATGGGATTTGATATTCCTATGTCGAGATATAATTTTTTTGGTGACATCATTCCAAATTGAATATCACAGAATCTAAAGTCGATTTCAAAAAAATTACAAAGCCTAATCTAGAAGAAATTTGACTTTGAATTTTAGATAAGTTGTAGCCTTTGAAATCTTCTTTTTAGCAACAAAAAAAAATGATTTGTGATTTGAATATTCCTACATCAAGATATAACTTTTTTGGCGAAGGCGCGCACAATGTAAATATCAAGGTTGATTTCAAAAAATTATGAGTCTAACTCTGAATTTTGGATATGTTGTAGCCCTTAAAGTCTAGTTTCTGGAAAAAACAAACGGCTTATGATTTGGACATTCCTACATTACTATAGGTGCATTGAGCGATAAAAAAGGGGCAAAAATAGAAAAGAAAAAGAAGAAGAAAATTTACTTGTTAGAATATTAGAGCTTATCAACTTGCTACGTTGCTTGAAAGCCTTCAATCAATGATGAGAAAAATCAACACTATAAAAGCCTCTTTATATAGAGGTACTTTGGTGGTTGTGTGTCTCCTAAACAAAGTCAAATTATATTTGCCGTCCTACAAATATAAAGAGGGTGAATTGGGCCTTAATTAAGGCTTTAATCCAGAAGTAAGACTATAAAACTTTTGCTTTATAATTAGCCAATTCCTCTCCATGGAGGCAGGAGGCATACATAAACAAATCAATAACTTCAAGCCTAGCATCTAAGGGTGTGACTTAGCAGTCAACGAAGTAGTAGGAGAATCATGAGGTCTCAGGTTTACTCGATACCTCTACTAGTGGGAGGTAGCAAATACCCACTAGAATAGTTGAGGTGCATGCAAGTTGGCCCGAACACTACTATCAGCAAAAAAAAATTACTTCAAGCCTAATCTTTCATGCTCGGTAAGTCTACACCTTGACAAAATCTTGAAGTATGGGGCATTTGTAGGTATTTAAATTTTATTAGACTCAAATTCATAAAATAATTTTGACTCTATTACAAGTTCAAGACATATTAGTCCAAGTAAATATTGTGATATAATAAATTGGATGTTTATTCAAGTCCAATATACATGCATCTAATTAAGAAGTTCAAATTATTTAGGCTGGTCCATTTATTTAGACTTAAATGATGAATCCACTTTGTTAGCCATAATGTTCTCTTATTATAGAGGCCTAGATTTGTGCCATGTGATAAATTACGTGGCATGCAAGGTCAAATAAAGAGTCAATAGGATCATGATGTGGCATGCCAAGTCAAATCAAAAGGCTAACAAAAATGCGCCACATGCTAATTAACATGTTTTGGAACATCAGAATAGAACGGTATCAAGTTGAGAGATCTCTCATACCTTAGGAGGTTTAAATGGATAATCAGGAGGAAAATGGATAGTGACTAAAAATACACCCCCGGTGTAGGGGCTATCTGGAGGGCCCATTATTGTAGCTTGCCAGTGAAACATGTCCTCTCCAACGGGGCCTGTAAACATGGTACAGGAACTTAAGAAGTTAAAAAAACATGTAGTCATGAATGACATGGTTATTCCCTTTTATAAGATATAAGAACATGTGCATAGCATTGCTAATACCCTACCACTATAATTGAAAGAAACTACAGTCTCCTGTATTTTAATTTAATATTTCCATCAAGCAAACATGGAAGTTGAAACCAATTGAAAACTAGAATCACATATCAGGAAACCAGATGAAAGTACAACAGGTGTAATGGACTTAAATCAAAATACAGGCAAAATAACATCTGTAGGACGTCTTGACATGGACTATCAATAATCGCAAGGCTTAGAGTCAAATAAAAAGATCCGAAAAGCAACTTCAGAGGTAACTGAAATGACGATATAGATACCAAAACTAGGAAACTTGGAGGAATTGACAGAGTACATGACGAAGTAATTATTCTAGTCAAATACTTTAAAAAGAATTAATCTAGTCACTGCATAAGCTCTGCCAAGAGAAACCATTAGGACAAAACCCTCGTGTCTAAACCTTTTCGTGCCACAAACTCTCACTTGTTATTTTTGTTTGAAATATTTATTAAAATAAAAACCAACAAGAAGCCTAGTCATGGACAATAAATAAAAACCACTACCTATCTCCATGAGAATCAGGTAGAGCACTCTGCCAAGATATATTTGGGCTGCACAAGATAGAAGAGCTAATGTACTATAAATTTTGAAAAGGTAAAGGAACCAGATACCATAAGAAGTGAAATCGAGATGTGGCCTTAGACCTGTGGAGAGAGAATTGCTCTTTTGGAGCTCAAAAGTCACTGACTGAAGCAACAGGGCTTATTCAACTAAGTTTACAATTTACAAAACCCAACCAGTAACGTCACTGTACTACATTGCCACAAAAACACCAAAATACAGACAAGTAATCCTCTAAATAAAGCAACAAAACCGACAAACTCACACTTCAGTAATAGCCGATCCCATGAAAAGCTGATCACAACAAGAATACAGCCTTTGACACTAAAACCAAAAACTCTAACTGGCAACTTAGCTTGTTATCAATACTATATACATATATATATATACCGCTCATGGTAAAACTTCATATGGTTTTGATGTACTTTTATCTTCAACGAGTGGTCCAACGTTCAATGCGGGTCGAAGCATCTGGTTGGCCTTGGTGGTCTCATATTATTTAAATTAGTTTAGAATTAGTTTTTCTACAAGGAAAAGCCTCCTTTCTCTCATCTAAAAGCTGGCTGGTCTCTTTTCATATTCAAAAAAGGAAGGACGCTAGCATTTGGACATAGATTGGGTTGAAACTGGAAAAAATGAGTTTTTGAAGAGATGAAAAATGATTTTTGAAAGTTGAAATAGCATTTGGAGATGTATTTTACTTCAAAATAATTTGAAGTTTTGTGAGTAGAGAACTTCAAAAACTATTCTAGAGCTGTTTTTGGGATTTGAAGATTTTGTTTTCAATCTGTCAAAAATGGTTAAAATCTATAAACAAAGAGATATTTGAAAACAAAATTTGAAAAAAAGCTCCCAAATTCTATGGCCAAACGGGAGCTGAGTTATTAGTCATAAGTCATAACTCATCTTGTATGTTCTAGCGCAATTTTACGGGAAAATAAAATATATACACACAGAACCGCTCCCTTATCCTAAAAAATACATATAGAGCCACTGCAATTAGTATTGGGAAACCAACTAAGGCATAAACCTATTCTGCTTATGAACTTATCTTTAGTTTGATCAGATGCTTTCTGTAAGACAGCATATTTTAGATGCTTCAAGGGTTCAGTAAAACAGTGCAGGGACAAATTCCAATTACAACATGATTAGGTTTAGTGGTAATAGAAACTCTGCCTCCCTCACATACAAACATATTCTATCCAAAAGCATCAAATCCAGGCAGGCTAATTACCCTAAGATAACTTAGCTCGGAACAGAAACGACCTTCCATATCACAAATGCACCATACAATGTTAATTGAATTGCCCATGTACACAAGATAAATACCTAAATACAACAACAAACACCAGAGATGGATCCAAGATTTAAGTTGTATGAGTTCAATCTTTAAGCCTACCTTCACAAGGTAGGGTAAGGTGCGCATACACACTACCCTCCCCAGATCACACTTGTGGTATTTTACTAGGTTTTTTTGTTGCTGTTATTATTGTGGTGTTCAACCTTAAAGAGTTTTTGCATAAAACCCATTACACTTTTAAATTATGGATTTATATATATTATTTGTAGCAATTTAAGTGGACCTTTACACATAAATTTAATCTCTGTGTCGAAAATATGGTACCGAGATGCTGCATCCGCCTCTCACAAACACCATTTGCATTGAGATGCCATAGATCAACTAGCAAACTCAAGGAAAATTACAAAATAAAACAAAATCACACCTCAATCCGAAATTAGTTAGGGCCGATTATAAGAATCCTTTGTATGTATCCCACTCTATTCAGGTCCATTTCATTCCAATACGAATAATTTAACTTAAAATTACAGACTATAAATCTCGGACACTGAAAAACACCGGATATCATAATAAAAAAAGAATATAAGAGCTGATAAAGGAATTTTGTATAAAAGAAAGAAGAGATACCGGCACTGCAAGAGGTAGGAGGATCTTTCTGGAGATCCTTAAGCTCCTTCAATATCCGTTTCGAAGCCATCAGAGAGAGAAGAAAAAACCCTAGCAAATTGAAGAGATCTAACCAAACAACAATAAGCAGATGAGATGAAATTTTATGGAGGAAAATCAACAGAATCTCTGGCAAAAAACAATATATATAAAAAAAGAAATAGACGCGTGAATATTACCTGATTTGACAGTACGGAGAAAAATAGAAGAATTTTATGATTCTTTCTTCAGTGCTTTGTTGTTGTGTTCATGCCTCTTTTCTTTAACGCGGAAATAAAGGGATGAGTGAAGGGGGACCCTAAGCTACTTTGTGTTTGATAGGGACTCGTTTACGAATAAAATTAGGATTAATGTCGTTTATAAGTGTACTGTAATGATCCGGCCGTTTGTTTTGAGAGAAGTAGTTCTGAACTTCTATTTATTGCTTTTTCTATTTTATCTTGTAGTTACGTAACTTGCCAGGAGAATTCATTTTTGGTTTCGGAGTGAAATGAGACACATAGTCTCTAAAATGTAAGTTCAAGTCGTAGGAATCGATCGCAGTTTGAATTGTGTGAAAGCAAAGAAATGGAGTTTCGACAGTTCCAATAGTTCCGTAAGGTGATTTTGGTCTTAGGAGCGTATTTGGATGTTGAATTGGAGGTCCGTAGGTCTTTTTACCGTCAATAGGCGAAAGTTGGAAAATTGAATGATTTTTGGGAAGTTTGACGGGGGGTGGACTTTTTGATATTGGAGTCGGATTCCGATTCCGAAAGTTGGAAGGTTCGTAATGTCAATTATGACTTGTGTGCAAAATTTGAGGTCAATCAGACTTGATTTGATAGGTTTCAGCGTCGGATATAGAAGTTTGAAGTTTTAAAGTTTATTAGGCTTGAATCGGTGCGTGATTTGTGTTTTTAGCGTTGTTTGATGTGATTTAAAGGCTCGACTAAGTTCGTATGATGTTTTAGGACTGGTTGGTATATTTGATTGAGGTTCCGGGGGCCTCGGGTAGATTCCGGGTGATTAACGGATCAAATTTGAACTTGTGAGAATGGCTGAAGGCACCAGTTCTGGTGTAATCGCACCTGCGCAAGTTTGATCGCAGGTGCAAGCCCGCAGAAGCGGCATGTTGATCGCAGAAGCGGGCTGGAGTTGTTTGGACAGAGGCCGCAGATGCGAGGAAAATTTCGCATATGCGTGACAGCAGATGCGGACAAGGAGATCGCAGGTGTGCTGGAGCTGCAGAAGCGGACTGCTTCTCGCAGAAGCGGGTCCGCAGAAGTGGATAGGAGCTCGCAGAAGTGGAGGCAAGGCAGCCTGGGCAAAACTGCAGAAGCGATGTTTCCGCAAAGGGGGATCGCAAATGCGGTCAAGTGATCCGCAGAAGCGAAAACACTGGGCAGACCTTATTAATTCAAGGGTTCGGAATTTTTATCATTTTGGACATTTTGAGCTCGGGTCTTGGCGATTTTTGAGAGCATTTTCGAGAGATTTCTTGAGGTAAGTCTCTTGTATTAATTTTTAAAACCTTGTTTTCCTATTGATTTTCCCCACCTAGTTAGTGTGTATTTAAAGTGGAATTTGGGAGTTTGAGGCTAGGGATTTGGAGAGTTTGATTTGTGGGTCGGGTCGACTTTTTGGGGCGATTTTTTGATTTTTTGCTAAAGTCGTAGATTATGATTTAAATTAATTTCTTGTAGTTGTATTCATGTTATGTAATTTCTTTTGGCTAGATTTGGGCCATTCAGAGTTGAAAAATCGAGGGAAAGACATCCTAATTGATTGGGTAGATTTGAGGTAAGTGACTTGTCTAACCTTATGTGGGGGAAATCCCTTTACGATTTGGTACTGTTGTAACAATTTGTGATATGTGAGCGCCGTGTACGCGAGGTGACGAGTGCGTATATGGGCTAATTGCGAAAATTTCAATTCTTGCTGAGTTGTCTTCTTTTAAATTCCTTAACTGAGTTGCCTTAGCATATGTAGTGATCATATTTAGCCTAGTATCGCATGTCTACGTTGCTTAACCTTTACTTGCAATTTGTGCAACATGCTTAATTGAATTACCTGCTTCCCTTGATTTGAATTAAATCTTTAACTGTAAGATTTCTTACTGTAAATTTGTTGTTCCTCAGGAGATCCCCCTGTACTGCATATTTACTTTGGGACTACGAGGTAGTTCCTCGGGAGATCCCCCTGTCTTGCATATTTACATTTGGGACTACGAGGCGGTACCTCGGGGGTGCCCCTGTTGTTTACTTCTAATTGCTGAGCTGTTAATTTCTGAAGTTTCTCGTTATTTAAATTCTCAGTCATTTCAAATGTTATTATATCTTCCGCCTTACTTTTCTTTTAAACCAATAAGGCCCTGACCTAACCTCATCACTACTCTACCGAGGTTAGGCTTGGCACTTACTAGGTACCATTGTGGTGTACTCATGCTACACTCTGCACATCTATTTGTGCAGATCCAGGTTCTACCCACCAGACCAGATACTAGTGAGTTGGACTGCACGTGGAGACTTCAAGGTATGTCTGCCAGCGTCCCCAGACCTCGGAGTCCCCCTCTATCCCTACTATGTTGTTTCCTTATTCTCTTTAGACTCTAACGTATAGAAACAATTAGTATTTGCCCTTAGAAGCTTGTGACTTATTTCCACCTGGTTTTGGGAGATGTAATTAATGATTTGCAATTGTATATTTATTTCATAGTTGAGAATTGGGTTTCAGTTCTATATTATGTCATTCCGCAAAGTTGTTAGGCTTACCTAGTCTTAGAGACTAGGTGCCATCACGACATCCAACGGAGGGTGAATTGGGGTCATGACAAGTTGGTATTAGAGCTCTAGGTTCATAGGTGTTATGAGTCACAAGTAGGTTTAGTAGAGTCTCGCGGATCGGTACGGAGACGTCTGTACTTATCTTTGGGAAGTTATGGAACTATTAGGAAAAGCTTCACTTCCTTGATTCCTTATCATGCGAGATTTTGACTTCGGATTCTAAATTTCTGCCTACCTATTCTTTCATAGATGGTGAGGACATGTACAACTAGATCTGATGAACAGACGCCCGCGCCCCCTGCTAGAGCCGCGAGAGGCCAGGGCCGGGGTAGAGGCCGAGGACGTCCACGTGGTGCAGCTAGAGAATCCGCACGAGCGGCTATAAAGGAGCCACTAGTAGCTCCAGTTGGAAGGCAGGCACTTGAGACGCTTGTTACAGTACCAGCACTCCAGGAGACTTTGGCCCAGTTTTTGAGCACGTTCAGCACCTTGGCTCAGGCAGGATTGATACCACTTGCTCCTGCCACATCTCAGGCAAGGAGATGAGCACATACTCCCTTTTCCGGTACTCCAAAGCAACGGGTTCAGGTCGACCAAGTTCCAGAGATCATACTGATGCAGCTAGTAGCTCCAATTCAGCCCGATCTTAGGGCAGCAGTTTCTGAGGCGAAGCAACTCAGGCTCGAGAGGTATAATAAGTACCACCCTCCTACTTTCAGTGGCTTGGCGTCAGAGGATGCCCAAGGCTTTCTTGAGGAGTGTCACCGTATCCTCCGTACTATGGGTGTTGCGGAGACTAGTGGGGTTTCTTTCACTACTTTCTAGCTTAGAGGAGCGACCTATCAATGGTGGCGCACATACGTGTTTGATAGTCCGGCTGAAGCAGCTTCACTCACTTGGACTCAGTTCTCAGATATGTTATTGAGGGAGTATGTTCCCCAGAGTCTCAGAGATGCTTGGTGCGTAGAGTTTGAGCAGTTGCGCCAGGGTGCTATGACCGTGTCAGAGTATGCAGTCCGATTAAGTCATTTGGCTAGGCATGCACCGACTTGGTTGCTACGGTTCGAGAGCGGGTTCGTCGCTTTATTGAGGGGCTCAACCCAGCATCAAATTGAGCATGTCCCGAGAGTTGGAGATGGATATTACATACCAGCAGGTAGTAGGGATTGCTAGGAGGTTGGAGGGTATGCTGACTCGGGATAGAGAGGAGAGAGAGGCCAAGAGGTCTCGAGAGTCTGGCACTTATAGTGGTACTCGTGCTTCAGCGGCAGCTCGTCAAGACAGGGGTTATATGGATCACCTTGTTCATTCAGCACTTCCAGCCGCCAGCGGTGCTCCGACCACTACTAGGCCCCAGAATCCTTATTATGCACAGGCAATGTCTAGTGCGCCTCCTGTAGGGGGTGCTTCCAATGGTCAGTCCAGTCGATCAGGTCCGAGCCAGTTGCAGCAGCCACGTCCTCCGAGAGCTTGTTTTGAGTGTGGCGACACTCGTCATTTGGTGAGGGATTGACCTAGATTCAGGAGGGGTGTACCTCCACAGATTTCTCAAGCACGACGTGCTCTACCGGGTCCTCAGGCTATGGTTACAGCACTAGCTACCACCCCACCCGCACAGCCAGCTAGAGATGGAGGTCGGACAGGTAGAGGTCGCCCTAGAGGGGGAGGCCAGACTAGATTATGCCCTTCCTACTACAATGGGGCAGTTGCATCAGATTTAGTTATCACAGGTACTGTTCCAGTCTGTCATAGAGATGCATCGGTCTTATTTGATCTAGGCTCCACTTATTCCTATGTGTCATCTTATTTTGCCCACTATTTGGGTGTATCCCGTGATTCTCTGATTTCACCTGTGTATGTATCTACACCCGTGGGTGATTCTATTGTTGTTGACCGTGTGTATCGGTCGTGTTTGATTGCTCTTAGTGGTTTTGAGATCGGAGCCGATTTATTATTGCTCAGAACGATAGATTTCAATGTTATTTTAGGCATGGACTGTTTGTCGCCCTATCACGTTATCCTTGATTGTCATTCCAAGACGGTGACATTGGCTATGCCAGGTCTACCGCGGCTAGAGTGGAGAGGTACCTTAGATCACGTTCCTAGCAGGGTTGTCTCATTTCTTAAAGCTCAGCGAATGGTTGAGAAAGGGTATGATGCGTATCTGGCCTATGTGAGAGATATTAGTGTTGATACTCCTACCATCGAGTCATTTCCGGTAGTGATGGATTTTGTAGACGTATTTCCAGCAGATCTTCCGGGCAATGCCGCCCGACAGAGATATTGACTTTGGCATTGATTTGTTACCGGGCACTCAGCCCATTTCTATTCCACCTTATCGGATAGCCCTAACAAAGTTGAAAGAATTAAAGGAATGGTTGCGAGAGTTGCTCGATAAGGGGTTCATTAGGCCTAGTGTGTCGCTTTGGGGTGCTCATGTCTTGTTTGTAAAGAAGGTGGATGGTTCTATGCGAATGTGTATTGATTATCGCCTATGGAACAAGGTTACAGTGAAGAACAGGTATCCATTGCCATGTATTGATGACCTATTTGACCAGCTTCAAGGTGCCAGAGTGTTCTCTAAGATCGACTTGTGTTCAAGCTATCATCAGTTGAAGATTCGGGAGCCAGATATCCCAAGGACTGCTTTCAGGACTCGGTATGGTCATTACAAGTTCCTCGTGATGTCTTTTGGGCTGACCAACGCCCCATCAACATTCATGCACTTGATGAACAGTGTATTCCAGCCCTATCTTGACTCTTTCGTCATTTTTTTTATTGATGACATTCTGGTGTACTCCCGAATTCGAGAGGATCATGAGCAGCACCTGAGGACTGTGCTTCAGACCTTGAGGGAGAAGACGTTATATGCAAATTTTTCAAGTGTGAATTCTGGCTAGATTCAGTGGCATTTTTGGTTCATGTAGTGTCGAGTGAGGGGATCAAACCCAAAGAAGATTGAAACAGTGCAGAGTTGGCCTAGACCGTCCTCAGCTACGGAGATCCGGAGTTTTCTTGGCTTGGCGGGGTATTACCGTCAATTTGTAGTGGGTTTCTCGTCTATTGTAGCACCTATGACCAGGTTGACCCAGAAGGGTGCTCCGTTCAGGTGGACCGAGGAGTGTGAGGAGAGATTTCAAAAGCTTAAGACTCCTCTAACTATAGCCCAATTGTTGGTATTGCCTACTGGTTCGGGGTCCTATACGGTATATTGTGATGCGTCACGCATTGGTCACAACGCGGTGTTGATGCAGGATGCCAGGACGATTGCCTAAGCGTCTATACAGGTGAAGGCACATGAGAAGAACTATCCTTTCCACAACCTTGAGTTAGTAGCTATTGTTCATGCCTTGAAGATCTGGCGGCACTACTTTTATAGTGTCCCTTGTGAGGTTTTCACTGATTACCGGAGTCTACAACATCTGTTTAAACAGAAGGATCTTAACTTGCGACAGCGAAGATGGTTGGAGCCGCTTAAGGATTATGACATCACCATTCTCTATCATTCCGGGAAGGCCAATGTGGTGGCCGATGTCTTGAGTCGCAAGGAAGAGAGTTTGGGTAGTTTAGCATATTTACCGGTACCAGAGAGGCCTTTAGCCTTGGATGTTCAGGCCTTGGCCAACCAGTTCATCAGATTGGATGTTTTCGAGCTGAGCAGGGTGTTGGCTTGTGTGGTTTCTCAGTCTTCTCTTTATGATCGTATCAGGGAGTGTCAGTATGATGACCCCCCATCTTCTTGTCCTTAAGGATACGGTTCAGCACAATGATGCCAAGGAGGTCACTATTGGAGATGACGGTGTATTACAGATGTAGGGTAGGCTATGTGTGCCTAATATAGATGGTCAGCGTGAGTTGATTCTCTAGGAGGCTCACAGTTCGCGGTACTCCATTCATCCAGGTGCCGTGAAGATGTATCAGGATTTGAGGCAATGCTATTGGTGGAGGCGGATGAAGAAGGACATAGTAGAATATGTGGCTCAGTGCTTAAATTGTCAGCAAGTGAAGTATAAGCATCAGCGACCGGATGGATTGCTTCAGAAGTTAGAGATTCGAGAATGGAAATGGGAGCGGATCATTATGGATTTGTTGTTGGGCTCCTATGGACTCAGAGGAAGTTCGATGCAGTTTGGGTGATTGTGGATAGATTGACCAAGTTAGCTCATTTCATTCATGTGGTTACTACTTACTCTCCGGAGTAGCTGGCTAAGGTTTACATTCGCGAGATTGTCAGACTTCATGGCGTACCAGTATCTATCATCTCTGACCGGGGTACGCAATTTACATCATGGTTTTGGAGGTCCATACAGCATGAATTGGGTAGTCGGGTGGAGTTGAGTACAACATTTCACCCTTTGACAGACGGACAGTCCGAGTGCACTATTCAGATATTGGAGTATATGCTTTGTGCGTGCATGATGGATTTTAGGGGTGCTTGGGGATCAGTTCTTGCCACTGGCGGAGTTTTCCTACAACAACAGTTATCAGTTGAGCATTCAGATGGCGCCGTATGAGGCTTTGTATGGTAGACGGTGCCGGTCCCAAGTGGGTTGGTTCGAGCCGGGCGAGGCTAGGCTATTATGTACAAACTTGGTTCAGGATGCCTTGGAAAAGGTTAAATTGATTCAGGATCGACTTCGTATAGCCCAGTCTAGACAGAAGAGTTATGCATATCAGAAGGTTCGCGATGTTGCATTCATGGTTGGGGAGCGGGTCTTGCTCCGGGTTTCGCCCATAAAGGGTGTTATGAGGTTCGGAAAGAAGGGCAAGTTGAGCCCTAGGTATATCGGGCCTTTGAGATTCTTAAGAGGGTCGGAGAGATGGCTTACAGACTTGCACTGCCACCTAGTCTCTCTGTAGTTCATCCAGTATTGTTAAACCCTATATTTTCGTACGTAAAAGTGCGTCGCAAGCAAACTAATGTAGAACCAAAAATGAGATCATCTTTGAAAGTATATAAAGTAAGTTAATTATGTTACCTCGGAGGTTAAAAATATTGAATATCATGAACAACAAATACAAAGAGGATTGGAAGGTTCAGAAGCTAAAGGAATTAAAGAAAACATTATTTCGTCGAAAATCGACAAGTTAGGAATGTTATAACATGTGCTTTTGGGGTGAGACTAGGGTGCTTAACATGATAAGGAGGTTTTATGAGTTATGTTAGTCGTATGATAGTCGTGTGTTATGTTTTGAAGTCAAGCGAGTTGTGGAACAAAAGTCGATGAAAGTCATCACAAGTTACGTTCATAAGTTTTACTGAAATCTGGGTCAGATAACTACAATTTTCTCCCAATATACTTAGAGTTACGGGATGTTACACCCATCAAATTGAATATCTATGAGTCTATTTTCTAACGTATTAAACTGTTTGTCAATACAACATCAGAGTAAAGAGATATATGCTTTTTTGCAAAACTGCACAGGCTGCTAGGTGACAAGTAGGTATGTCACCTACTTGCTTAAATGAGAGTCCGAAAATGGGCCAGCTCGGGTCGTCCAAAGAGACCTTTTAAAGGCCTAATTCCTTCATATAATACACTGATAATAGGGCAAAATAACCAGACCTAAACCCCTGCAAACATCCTCCCAAAAATTACACACAAACCCTAATTGAATTTCTCTCCTTTTCAAGTTCTAGTTGGAGGTAAAACCTAGAGTATGAAGAACCAAGATAGGATTTGAGTTATTCAAAAAATAAGGTCAGTTTACTGCTCTATTTTATCCACTTTTTTTGCTGGAGATGTATGGAAAGTCGTTCCATAATTATAAGAGCTCACGGTACGGTGATTGGAAGCCGTGAATTCGAGTTATTCACTTGTAGCGGACTGTTTTGTGGACTGTTTTGTGTTGCTGTTGGATTGCGTGTTTTACTACTGTTTTATGGAGTTTTGGAGGAGGAAGGGTGTAGAGAACCACCACATAAATGCAGGGTTGTGTGCTGGTCGTTCGTCGTAACACTTTCGGGTTGTTTGACACTACTACGGTGGTCGTTTTGTGTATGAAGAGATTGGGGTGTGTTGGGTTGTTTTGTAGTATTTTGTGGTGTATATAAGGTTGGAAAATAAATGTATATATGTTGATATTTTTGTGTTCTTGTGTTGTTGGTGTTATCTTGAATTTGGAGGAAGCAAGTATTATAGGGGAGATGCTGCCCGTTTTAATACAAAATAAGCTTGTCGTTCGTTTGCGATAGTTATACCCTTCGTAACTTAATGATAGTATTATTATCGTTGTTGTAGATTAAGGTGCGAAGAGGCGAGTTCAACTTGGTGATTGGAAAGATTGTGGTAAAGTATGTTAAGGCTAAACCTTTCTTTATTATGGCATGATCCCGTAACTATATGAGTTTGATAACGAGGCATAAAGAGAAGTTTGTATTCCTGAACTTATGTACATTATCCTAGTCTCATAAGTTACAGCATTCTCCCTTATCGAGACTTTATATTCAGTTAAGTATTGTCTTCTTCCAGTCAAGAGGGAAGAGGGTCTATACACTGGCTCTGAGTTCCTAACACGAGAATTTCTTCAAGGCAGATAACAAGCCAAAAAAGCCAAAACCCCCGAGGTTAGCTCCGCCGCCCCCGGAGGAGAAGTCACAGACTGTCACACAACAGCCAAAAGACAAAACAGTTTCAACAGTTGTTTCAAAACAACAATCAGTGACAGCAGTTGCCAAACAGCAGCAGTCAATAGAAGCTGGACCCAGCCAGCCAAAATGCAGATCCCCAGTGGAGTATGCCCATGAAAGGTATTCCGATGGTGGTCTCATCACACCAATTCCGGCAAAACCAACTTCAATTGCTCAACCTAGAAGATGGGCAGACATCGCTGAGGAAGAATCTTCTTCAGAAGATGACAACATGCAATTTGCACAACAACTAGCTTCCACATGGACAATAACAAATTTTAAAAGATGGTCAGAACTTATGGGTTTTACTTTAACAAAACCCATGATCCATCCAGACCAAGGAGAAATGGCAAGAAACATGGCGCAATTCTTAGAAGCATTCGCCAAACAAGCCCCGACTCCTTCAGACTCAGCATCAACCTCAGCCGTGGCTACTAAGAGCACCACAACCCAACAAGTGGCGGCAAAAGGCCCCGATAAGAAACAACTGGCGATTAGAAGTCTCACTATGCAAAACAATAGCATAGTTGTGGCCAAAAACCCCACTTCACAAAGCACGGTGCCTTCCGCACCCAATCAGGCACTTTCTTCACCCGTGCCTCAACCAATTTCTTCAGTAGGTCCTTACTCGGAGGAACCTCAATATATCAAGATCGAGATGACTTATTCACTCGTTCAAACCGAGCCACATATTTGGGATTCCAACCCTCTGAAAGTAGCCAAAAAAATGCTCGACCCGACAGCCAACCTTTTTCAGTAAACTTCTGTTCATACCCAGAAGTTCTATGAATTCATCCTTACAGACACCCAGTCTTGTCTGTTCAAAACTTTTTTGGATAAAACCCAAACCTACATCACCCATGTCACAGTGTGGATAAACAAGATAATTTTACTTAAGGGATGGGGCAATCACCCTACGAAAGTCAGAAAACTTTCGCAACCATTTTCACCTCAAATTTTCAATTACTATGATTATAGGGACGCATGGTTTAATGCCTTCACCTTCCAAAATCATACTAACAAACTTTCTTGTTTCCTTCTTTGGGGCAAAAAATTACCGACGGAATTGCCCCAGTGGTTCTTGCACCAATGGTTGCCTATTTACGGCCATACGGAGAATATTTTCCCTCCACCTGTAAAAGATAGATACGAGTACTTCTGGTCCAGATTTCATAGTGATCAACACATATCCAAGCTGCTTTAATTTTCCCATAGGTCCATATCCCTTGGATCTATACTCAGAAGTTTATCTTCCATAAAAGGGAAGGATACAAAGGAATACCTTGGCTAGCCTTTCAAGGATACTGCAAATGGTATAAGGCATGGAGAGACGTCACCAACACTTATTTGCTAGCAGTAGGAGGATGGTTCGGCAAGAATCTCAAGTGCCTATCACCAACGGATGTAACAAAATCTTTACTTTTGCAGCAAAAGTCTTTAGTTACAGCAAAACTAGCAGGCTCTACCAACAAGGAAGAATACATCCAGGAGGTGGAGGAGATTCTCTGATAATTAAAGGGAAAAACACCTGATCAACAGTCATCGGTCTCGTCTAAAGAGCAATCAGAAGAAGAAGATGACCCTGACTACGACCCAGAAGAATGAGTCTATGCCAGGACCAACTTGATGCTGACATCATCCGTGATGCCACCACAGAATTTTCCAGAACATTACTGTAGCAGAGTTATTGTAGAATCCTGTACACTTATCACTGTAGATTACTGTGCACTTTTTACTGTAGCAAGGCACTGTACACTTTCACTGTAGCAAGGTCTATAATTCTATAAATAGACCACCTTACACACTTCATAAGATCTATCTTTCAGTTTTCACTCCCAGTTTTCGAAAAATATTTCCACGCACACTTTCTCTCGCTAAACATCTCAACCCTTAAGAGCTTTATACCCTGTAAGCTTTTAAGTTTCAATTTGTTAATATTTCTATTTTAATTTCATATTATCAATAACACTTCTGGATGGCCCTGCCGCCAGATTTTATGTTTTAATCTTGCTCTAGCATACTTGCATTCGGTCGGCTCTGCCGCGTATTTTATTTAGCATACGCTTGCATATGGTCGGCTCTGCCGCCTAAGTTTATTTTTGTTTATTGGTTCCTGTTCCTTACATTCCTCGCATATCCTAGTCCCCTCTACCCCTTCAGAGACTAGCTTCTGCCCCCTCTGGTAATATTATATTCGGAACATCCATCTATATTCTACTCACAAATATTATGAGCATTATAATTATTTTGCATGGTATTAGGTATTTCTTCTAAGACCACGTCTAGATGTGTAGCTCTAGGGTAATAGAGTTTTTGAGGCTTTCGCTAATTGAAAAATTCTGACTTAATTAGTGCTAATACTAGAGGAGGCTTGTCTTCTAGAGAAATTTGTAAAATTTTTCAGATTCACTATCTGAGTCGGTTTTTCCTAAAGCTCCTACGATCCTAGAAGAAGATGTTTCTTCAGTCTGTCGGACTGGAGTATCCTGGACTGTTAAGGATTTCTCTATTTCCGCTATTCTCTGTTGAAATTCAGAGAGTTTGGAAGAATCCGCAAAACGGTGCATAACAAGTTCTCTAGTATGGGTTCTAGGGATCTCGTATATTTTAAATAAAGGTGTTGTAGGGGTAGAAGGTCCTACAGTTGGTTTCTTAGAGAAGTTGAAGATGAATTTGAAACTAAGTATTCTCCAAGAGTTTGTAAATACTTGTTAGTATAATTATTTTGTTCAAAAATATTTTTAATATCTTTGCCAGTGATCAGCTCAGTGTCAGCTCTCTTTTTGAAAGGTGAGGCTGTAACAGAGCTGTTAGCAAAGTTTGTTGAAAATCCTTGTGATGGAGGAAGCTCGGAAATAACTTCTTCGCCAGTATCGGTTTCCCATACTTTTGAAACATTAATTGAATTTGAAAACGGGAAATCTATCTGATTAAAGTCAGCATAAATTTCAAACCATTCAAAGAAATTATTTTGTTGTTTAATGACATTTAGACTGCCATAACAAATTGATTGGATTTTCTTCCTTTCTTCTACTTTGTACTTGTTTAAAAACCAAGTTCTTTTAAAATGATTTTCAGGAGAATAAAATTCCTTTTGTAGACCTTTTTTGTCAATTTCAAATTCTATCTCCAATGCACCAACGATGTTGTCATCTCCTAATTCGGCACCTAGTGACGTATAAGTAGGAGAATCCGGTTGGTTGTAGGTAGTGTCGGCAGAGAGAACTATTTTTGGTTTTTCTACCTTATACCTAGCTTGTGGAACCCTAGATTCGAAATTTATTGTCTCGACTCTAGTGGGATATGAAGACATTGAATGTCTAGCAGAATGAATTGATGGGATTTCAGACTGTGAAGGGGCAGAGGAACTAACTCTTTGGCTAAGGGACCTCCAAAGGGAAACAAACACAGATCCAGAAGGGAATTGTTGGATATGGAAACTGTCGTGTTTTGTGGTTTTTGTGCAGGAGTGGCATCCTGTAGAAGCTAGTTTTCAGGAAGAGAAACCTGATTCCAAGAAATTGGCTTAGAAATAGACGGATGAGACCTTTGCAAATCTGTCTGAAAGAGAACAGTTTCACCCTTGTGAGTAGGTCTCATAGCTCTAGTGTTAAAGGCAGAACTCATAGCCTTATATTGAATTCTGTAAATAATTGCTACTGGGAGGGAACCGACTTTAGTTTTGTAATTAGATGTCTTAATATTTAAGGTCAAAGCATCTAAAATATTTCTATCTTTCAGCGAGACTGTGAAGTTAGGGAAACAGTCGAAATAATTGGACCTTTGCAAAGACTTGTTTCCACCATTCCTAGTAAGGAATCATTGAATTCTAGGAACCTAGAATCTCTAAGGCAGAGGAGGAGAGAGGTATCTAGTCCTTCTCTAGACAATGACTTAGCAGCTATTTGTACCAAACCAAAATCAATATAATTATATTTCTTTCTATATTTTTCAGTAGATTTAATATTGAGAAGTTTGATTTCCTCATGGTCTGACTCTAGAGGAATAGTCTGCTCAATGGTAGACATGTGATAATCACTTGTCAAGTTCCATTTCTGAGACTTGTAAATTGTTGACTGGGGGTGTTTAGGGATTTTCCGGTCGTCAATTGATTGCTGCAAATCAGAGAAACTAATCTCTTATTTGAGCTTAAAATTGGAAGAAGATGAGGAGGAGGAGGAGCTAATAGATCTGGAAGAGAATGAGTGAAAATACGACATTTATTAATTTAAAATTGCTTCCTATCCTTGGCTCAAGAGATCATTCATAAGGAGATTATTCAAGCTCTTAACTCTACTATATGTGGAAGAGTCAGATCTAGTGTTAAACTTCATAGATCTATAAGTTTTGTGATCTTGTAAGAGGTCTATTCAGATTTTATCTTACCATCGTGCTTAGTGTTAGATGTAGAGGGTAGACATGTAAGTATACCAATTCTTTTACTCAAAAGGGTTAATTTTTATGGTTGTTCTACAAAGAATTACTTCTGGATGACCCAATGGTTTTACCACTATCTGCAAGCCTACTAGGTACATTTACAAGCTTCACCTCACCATAATCCCTGGGAACCACGCCTATAGTGCAGATTCAGAAGTTCCTAGTGTCATAACGATGCTATCATCTCCTAATTCGGCTCCTAGTGACGTATAAGTAAGAGATCCGGTTGGTTATAGGTAGTGTCGGCAGAGAACTGTTTCTGTTTTTTCTGCCTTATACCTAGCTTGTGGAACCTTAGGCTTTTCTGGTATCTTATCTGCCTTGAAAAAATTCTCGTGCCAGGAAATCGAGGATGGAATTTGAGCTTCCCTTAATATACTCAATATCAAAATTAAAAATAGATAAAATTGCTTTCCATCTGGCGAAAATATATTTTGAAGCGATGTTTTGCATCTTTCTACAGAACAGACTTAGCTGCTTTGCAGTCAATGCGAAGCAAAAACTTTTGATTCAATAAATCTGATTGAAATTTTGATATGCATAAAACAATAACCAAAATTTCTTTTTTAATTGTAGAATAATTCTGTTGAGAATAATTCCAATTTTTAGAAGTATATGCAATGATACTTTCTTTATTATTTTTAAGTTGATTTAAAATTCTACCGTACCCTAAATCTGATGCATCTGTTTCTACTATTCTTAATGCAGATGGATCTGGAAGACTCAGGAGAGGGAGATTTTTAATTTTTAATTTGATTTGTTTGACATCATAGTTTGAATGTCCGTCCAAAGAACTGGAGGCTTCTTTAACCAGTCAAGGAAGGGTTTCAGCAGAATACTTAGATCCGGAATGAAATCAGAAACATAATTGACACAACCAAGAAATCTTTGAAGCTGTATTTTATCCAGAATTTGGTTTGAGAATTTGTCAGCAAACTGGAGAGATCACTGGATTAGAGTAATTGTTCCTTGCTGGATATTATGACTAAGGAACCTGATATCTGGCTGGAACAAGCTGTACTTAGTCCTAGACAGTGCTAATCTATTATCTTTAATAGTATTAAAGAATATGTTTAAATGTTTAAAATGTTGATCGATGTTTGTTGACAATACCAGAACATCGTCTATGTATGTTATTATGAAATTGGAAAATGGATTAAAGATATCATTCATTATCTTTTGAAATTCAGAAGGAGCGTTTTTCAATCCAAACGGCATTACGTTCCACTCGTATTGTCCAAAAGGGACAGTACAAGCAGTTTTATATTTGTTTTTTGGGTCAATTTGAATTTGCCAAAATCTAGATTTTGAATCAAATTTAGAAAATATCATAGCAGCATGGACTCTCTGCAATAAGTCTTTCTTATTAGGAATAGGATACCCAATCCATCTAAGTGCTGCGTTTAAGGGTTTATAATTGATAACCAAACAAAGGACCTTGATGTGCCGGGTAATTTCGGCACATTTCGATACTATTTGTTTAGAGTTTAACTTGTTTTACTTGATAATTATCACGATACTGACGTAATTTTAGTGTAATTTCAGTGTATTGAGTGAAGAGATTCAGAAGCACAAGTAGAAGTCTAAAAAGCCAACCAAAGGAAAGAAAAGAGGTCAGAAGCATAGCAGGTTCAATTCTGCGACAGCAAAACAGCTATGCGAGTCACAGAAGTCGCAAGAAGATCGCAGAGGCAGACATAAATTCAAGCCAAATTTCAAGTTGAGAATGCGGTCGCAAATGCGACCGCAAAACAGGAATGCGAAATGCATTCTCGTCGCAGACACGAGCAGATTCTGAGGTGAAAAATACAGTGGAGATTGCGATCGCATTCTGCGATCGCAGAGCCAATATGTGACCGCATTTTCAGCTGCGACAAGAGGGAAACTGACGGGTATGATCTGCGATGAAACGTGAAGATTTTGCGAACCGCATTCCTGCTCTGCAACAGGAATGCGATCGCAGACGTGCAACTAGGTCAAACCTAACTGCTGCTCGCCTCGAATTTTGGGCCTCTATAAATAGCTTTTCTAGGGTTGTGTGAAGGGGGACTGGTTAGAATTCAAAGTGCAAAGTACTGCTTTTGATTATTTTCAAATTGAGAGAAGTTTGGGTGATCAAAACTGATAATTCGATATTGTTGTAAGATAAATTCAATTATTCTCTTTTGTTCTTTAGTTTTCAACATGTGTAGCTAAACTCTAATACTGAGGTTGTGAACCCTAGATGGTAGAATGTTATTAAAAGGTTGATATTGATTCCAATTTCGAAAGAAGCTTGATATTTATTTATCTCTTGTTCTTAATTTAATTGTTAGTGGTTGCAAACATTAACGAGTGCCAATTTACGCTATCGTATCTTGGAAAAGTGAGATAGAGTTTGGTAGAGATAAATAACAATAATTCAAGGCTTTAAACCTTGTTTAACGAAATCACTTAGGAATAAGTAGATTTCAATTTGGCGAATGATTGGGTGTTCTTAATTTTGACTCTTTAGTATTCGGGAGGATCATAAGAGGATACATTATCTAAATGTTGGGAAATATTGGATAACACGATAATAAGAACCGATCGCATATCAATAACGGACTTCAATATCAATATCAATACATTCTACTACATCAGGGGGAACACAACCTTAGTATCTCAAATTCATATTTTTACTTTCACATTATTTTCGAACTGCAACTATTAGTTTACTTTTCTTTACATACTCAATATTGATTTACTCTATTTGGTTACTTGATCGAATTACGACTAAGTACAGTATTGCATTAATCGGATAATTGTTTCACGCCTATTCCCTGTGGGATTCGACCCCAACCTCGTTGGGTTACTATATTTGACATCGATCGCTTACACTATTGTTAAGGTGCAATTTGAGCTGATCAACCCCTCGCTCGATTTCGGAGTTCTTGTTAAAATGCCGCACAACTCCAGGGAGATTTTGATAGAGAAATTATCTTCTTGTCTAGGAGATCATTGATCTCTTTCTGACAATGTATTGTAAGCTCATGGTTCATCTGAATAGGTTGAGCTTTGATTGGAATATTTTTTTCATCAAAGTCAGGCTTATAAGGAAGCCCAATATGTGCTTTTTCCGTTTCCAAAATGCCATAGGCAGATCGGAACAAAGCTCTTGTTGAATTCTTGTTTCTAAGATTTTAACTTTGGAAGAAATTGTAGATTCAATTAGCTGTTTCTGAATTCTTTGAAAAGCTACTTCTTCCTTTAGAAACATAATTTGCTTTTCTTTATTTTGTAAAGAATGTATGATTTCATAAGTTGTGGGGCTTATGGAAAGGAAGTAGGACGTTGCTTGTGGGATAGTCCACATGAATGCCTTTTTCCCTAACTAGGTATGGTTTGCAAAGTTGAATGAAAGGAATACCTAAGATTACTGCATTGAAAGGTCTTTTGCTAATAAAAATGGAGTCTGGATGTACCAGTTTGGTGCTTCTAGGGAGGTTGTGACTTTTACAGAAAGAAGTTTGTAAGTTATTTGAAGTTTTTCGCCATTGGCAGCCCTTAGGCGTTCTTTGGTTTTACGAAAAACTTAGTTGGAACAGCACCTTCTTGGATACACCTTTTGTTTGCACCAGTGTCGAATAAAGCTATGCCAGTCCAAACAAAAGACTTACTGACGATGAGAGTTACCCTAACATGGTACTTCTGGATCCTAATAGAGAAAATATGTCCTAAGAAGGATTCTGTTTCATCATCATCTTGGTCAGAGGTTGCAACGACCTGCACAGCCTCTTTGAGCTTTTGTGGCTCATTTGATAATTGTTGGAGGACAAGTCTATCTAGTTCTGGTCTAGATTTATTTCCCTAATTTCTTCCTTTAGGTGTGCTATCTCAGATTGAATGTCTGAATTGGTCACTTTTGCTACCTTACGACTTTTAGAGGCAAATCTCTTAAGAATATCTGTAATGTTATAGGTATTGGCTACCTGGGGATGATTTTGAAGAGTTGAAGATGAAGATGTTGAAGGCTTATTAAGGACTATCTTAAGTTTTCCTAAATAATCCTTTTTAAGCTCAGGATCTTGAAGATCACCAATCATTTCAAGAAGAAGATCTTGATCTTTTGTGAGAACACTGATCTGAGGGAGGTCATCCTGGTCAGACTCTTCTGAAGATGTTGTTGATAATAGAAATTAAAATACAAATATTAAAAAATTAAAACTTAAAAGCTTACAAGGTATAAAGCTCTTAAGGGGGTTGAGAGGTTTAGTTAGAGAAAGTGTGTGTGGAAATGTTTTCCGAAAACTGGGAGTGAAAACTGAAAGATAGATCCCTATGAAGTATGTAAGGGGGTCTATTTATAGTATTATAGACCTTGCTACAGTGAAAGTGTACAGTGCTTTGCTACAGTAAAAAGTGCACAATAATCCGCAGTGATAAATGCACAGTATTCTACAGTAACTCTGCTACAGTAATTTTCTGGAAAATTCTGCACTGGCGTCACGGATGATGTCAGCATCAAGTTGGTCCTGGAATAGACTCATTCTTCTAGGTCGTAGTCAGGTCATCTTCTTCTTCTGATTGCTTTTCAGACGAGATTGATGACTGTTGATCAGGTGCCTTTCCCTTTAATTGTCAGAGAATCTCCTCCATCTCCTGGATGTATTCTTCCTTGTAGGTAGAGCCTGCTAGTTTTGCTGTAACTAGAGACTTTTGCTACAAAAACAGATATTTTGTTACATCCGTTGGTGATAGGCACTTGGGATTCTTGGCGAATCATCCTCCTATTACTGGCAAATAGGTGCTGGTGACCTCTCTCCATGTTTTATACCATTTGCAGTATCCTTGAAGGGTTAGCCAAGGCATTCCTTTGTATCCTTCCCTTTTATGGAAGATAAATTTCTGAGTATAGATCCAAGGGATATGGACCTATAGGAAAATTGAAGTAGCTTGAATATGTGCTGATCACCATGAAATCTGGAGCAGAAGTACTAGAGACTTTTGCTACAAAAACAAATATTTTGTTACATCCGTTGGTGATAGGCACTTGGGATTCTTGGCGAATCATCCTCCTATTACTGGCAAATAGGTGCTGGTGACCTCTCTCCATGTTTTATACCATTTGCAGTATCCTTGAAGGGTTAGCCAAGGCATTCCTTTGTACCCTTCCCTTTTATGGAAGATAAATTTCTGAGTATAGATCCAAGGGATATGGACCTATAGGAAAATGAAGCAGCTTGAATATGTGCTGATCACCATGAAATCTGGAGCAGAAGTACTCATATCCATCTTTCACAGGTGGAGGGAAAATATTATCCGTATAGCCGTAAATAGGCCACCATTGGTGCAAGAACCACTGGGGAGAATCCGTCGGTAATTGTTTGCCCCAAAGCAGGAAATAAGAATGTTTGTTAGTATGATTTTGGAAGGTGAAGGCATTAAACCATGCATCCCTATAATCATAGTAATTGATAAATTGAGGTGAAAATGGTTGCGAAAGTTTCTGACTTTCGTAGGGTGATTGCCCCATCCCTTAGGTGAAATTATCTTGTTTATCCACACTGTGGTATGAGTGATGTAGGTTTGGGTTTTATCCCAAAAAAGGTTTAAACAGACATAACTGGGTGTCTATAAGGATGAATTAATAGAACTTCTAGGTATGAACAAGAGTTTTCTGAAAAAAGTTGGTTGTTGGGTCGAGCACTTTTTTGGCTACTTCCAGAGGGTTGGAATCCCAAAGATGTGGCTCGGTTTGAATGAGTGAATAAGTCATCTTATTTTTGATATATTGAGGTTCCTCCGATGTAAGGACCTGCTGAAGAAATTGGCTGAGGCACGGGTGAAGAAAGTGCTTGATTGGGTGCAGAAGGCACATTGCTTTGTGAAGTAGGGTTTTTGGCCACCACTATGCTAGTGTTTTGTATGATGGGACTTTTAATCACCACTTGTTTCTTAGCGGGGCCTTTTGCCGTCACTTGCTTGGTTGTGGTGCTCTTAGCATCCATTGCTGAGGTTGATGCTGAGTCTGAAGGAGTCGGGGCTTGTTTGGCGATTGTTTCTAGGAATTGCGCCATGTTTCTTGCCATTTCTCCTTGGTTTGGATGGATCATGGGTTTTTTTGAAGTAAAACCCATAAGTTCTGACCATCTTTTAAAATCTACTGCTGTCCATGTGGAAGCTGGTTGTTGTGAAAATTGCATGTTGTCATCTTCAAAAGAAGATTCTTCCTCAGCGATGTCTGCCCATCTTCTAGATTGAGCAATAAAAATTGGTTTTGTCGGAATTGGCTGTGATGAGTCCACCATTGGAATACCTTTCATGGCATAATCCGTTGGGGATCTGCATTTTGGCTGGCTGGATCCAGCTTCTGTTGATTGCTGCTGTTTGGTAGCTGCAGTCGTTGATTGTTGTTTTGAAATAACTGTTGAAACTGCTTTGTCTTTTGGCTGCTGTGTGACACGAGAATTTCTTAACAATTTGGATTGTTAAGGATTTCTCTATGTCCTCTACTCTCTGTTGAAGTTCAGAGAGTTTGGGACAATCCGCAGAACCCTGCATAACAAGTTCTCTAGTATGAGTTCTAGGGATCTCCTATGGTTTGAATAAAGGTGTTGTAGGGGAAGGTCCTATAGTTGGTTTCTTCAGAGAAGTTGAAGATGAATTTAAAACTAAGTATTCTCCAAGAGTTTGTAAATACTTGTTAGTATAATTGTTTTATTTAAAAATGTTTTTAATATCTTTGCCAGTGATCGGCTTAGTGTCAGCTCTCTTTTTGGCAGGTGAAGCTGTAACAGAGCTGTTAGCAAAGTTTTTTGAAAATCCTTGTGACGGAAGAAGTTTGAAAATAACTTCTTCGCCTGTATTGGTTTTCCATATTTTTGAAACATTAATTGAATTATGGGAAATCTATCTGATTATAGTCAGCATAAATTTCAAACCATTCAAAGAAATTGGTTTATTTTTAATGACATTTAGACTGTCATAAAAAATTGATTGGATTTTCTTCCTTTCTTCTCCTTAGTACTTGTTTAAAACCCAAGTTCTTTTAAAAAGATTTTTAAGAGAATAAAAATCCTTTTGGAGACCTTTTTTCTCAATTTCAAATTCTATCTTCAATGCACCAACGATGTTGTCATCTCCTAATTCGGCACCTAGTGATGTATAAGTAGGAGAATCCGATTAGTTGTAGGTAGTGTCGGTAGAGAGAACTGTTTCTGATTTTTCTACCTTATACCTAGCTTGTGGAACCCTGGATTCGAAATTTACTGTCTCGACTCTAGTGGGATATGAAGACACTGAATGTCTAGCAGAATGAATTGATGGGATTTCAGACTGCGAAGGGGCAGAGGAACTAACTCTTTGGCTAACGGACCTCTGAAAGGAAAATAACATACATTCGGAAGGGAATTGTTGGATCTGGGAAACTGCCGTGATTTGTGATTTTTGTGCAGAAGTGGCATCTTGCAGAAGCCAGTTTTCAGAAAGAGAAACCTGATTTCAAGAAATTGGCTTAGGAATAGACGGATGAGACCTTTGCAGATTTGTCTGAAAGAGAACAGTTTCACCCTTGTGAGTAGTTCTCATAGCTCTAGTGCTAAAGGCAGAACTCATAGCCTTATACTGAATTATGTAAATAATTACTACTGGGAGGGAACCGGCTTTATTTATGTAATTGAATGTCTCCACTGTGCTAGTTTTTTGTATAGTGAGACTTTTAATC
Organism: Nicotiana obtusifolia; assembly: GCA_002018475.1. Classification (NCBI taxonomy): domain Eukaryota; kingdom Viridiplantae; phylum Streptophyta; class Magnoliopsida; order Solanales; family Solanaceae; genus Nicotiana; species Nicotiana obtusifolia. The sequence continues at coordinate 52,294 of MCJB01003392.1, read as the reverse complement.
TCCACTTGTTTCTTAGCGGGGCCTTTTGCCGCCACTTTCTTGGTTGTGGTGCTCTTAGCAGCCACGACTGAGGTTGATGTAGAGTCTGAAGGAGTCAGGGCTTGTTTGGCGATTGCTTCTAAGAATTGCGCCATGTTTCTTTCCATTTCTCCTTGGTCTGGATGGATCATGGATTTTGTTGAAATAAAACCCATAAGTTCTGACCATCTTTTAAAATCTGCTGTTGTCCATGTGGAAGCTGGTTGTTGTGCAAATTGCATGTTGTCATCTTATGAAGAAGATTTTTCCTCAGCGATGTCTGCCCATCTTCTAGGTTGAGTAATTGAAATTGGTTTTGTTGGAATTGGCTGTGATGAGACCACCATCAGAATACCTTTCATGGCATAATCCACTGGGGATCTGCATTTTGGCTGGTTGGGTCCAGCTTCTGTTGACTGCTGCTGTTTGGCAACTGCTGTCGTTGATTGTTGTTTTGAAGCAACTGTTGAAACTGCTTTGTCTTTTGGCTATTGTGTGAAAACCTGTGACTTCCCTGGGGGCGGAAGAGCTAACTCGTGGGTTTTTGCTTTTTTGGCATGTTATCTGCCTTGACGATATTCTCGTGTCAGGAAATTAGGGATGGAATTTGAGCTTCCCTTAATATACTTAATATCAAAATCAAAAATAGATAAAATTGCTTGCCATCTGGTGAAAATATGTTGTGAAGCGATGTTTTGCACATCTTTCTGCAGAACAGACTTAGCTGCTTTGCAGTCAATGCGCGGCAAAAACTTTTGATTCAAAAAATCTGATTGAAATTTTGATATGCATAAAACAATAGCCAATTTTTTATTTTATTGTAGGATAATTCTGTTGAGAATTGTTCCAATGTTTAGAAGTATATGCAATAATTCTTTATTATTTTTAAGTTGTTTTAAAATTCCACCGTATCCTAAATCTGATGCATCTTTTTCTACTATTTTGAATGTAGATGGATCTGGGAGACTCGGGATCTTGAAGATCACCAATCACTTCAAGAAGAAGATTTTGTTCTTTTGTGAGAACACTGATCTGAGGAAAGTCATCCTGGTCAGACTTTTCTGAAGATGTAGAGGATGAATCTAAATCATCTTCTAGTATGTTGTTAAATTGTTCATCATCGAACATTTCATTATCTGTATTATCCGAAGATTCACTTAGTTCAACTAGTAATTTCTCCATTTTGTTTAGAGTGAGTTCGACAAGTTGTAGGCTCTTGATCTTCTGAGAGACTTTACAAAACTTAGCGATGTGGCCTGACTTTCCACACTTAAAACATTTTCCAGAACTGGAAGTTGAAGTCTTCTTATCTTTATTTTTAGTAGACCTATTTTTTGCGTAGGAAGGTTTCCTGGAAAATTCTGCGCTGGCGTCACTAATGATGTCAGCATCAAGTTGGTCCTAGCTTAGACTCATTCTTCTAGGTCGTAGTTAGGGTCAGACAAGAACTAGATAGACTTTTCCTCCAACAATTATCAAATGAGCCACAAAAGCTCTCTCTCTCTCTCTCTCTCTCTATATATATATATATATATATATATATACACATACAGTATTACAGTGTTTTCACCACTATATATATATACATACAGTATTACAGTATTTTCACCACTATCGAGCTATAATCGATGGGCAGGCCCCTATTGGGCAACTTCTGATTAGATGGTAAGTTATATAGCGAGACTACTGTGGTCGAGCGCCTGTGAACGAGCCTACTATGGCCGAGCATACCGAGCCTTATAGGGCCGGACATTTATTTACTTACTATATTGAGAGAGTTGAGTCGGTATCAACAGGTAAATATATCTTCAGATCATCTTTGACTCCCAGTTACTTTCAGTTATTATAGTATCAATTCAGTTTCAGCTTTAAGTTATTTTATTGTCTTACATACTCGGTACATTATTTCGTACTGACGTCCCTTTTCTGGGGACACTGCATTTCATACGTGCAAGTTCAGATAGACAGACGAGTAGACCTCCTCAGTAGGTGTTGCCGAGTTCAGCTTGATCGGTAAGCTCCACGTCCTTCAAAGTAGTCGAGTATAGGGTTTTGTGTACATATTGTATATATATGTATAAGTGTTATGGGTAGGTCTGGGCCCTGTTCCGATCAAAGTGCATCCATCAGTAGAGGCTTGTAGACATATCCTGTCAGTTAGTGCAGCATGTTGGGCTTATATGCTTTGTATGTATATTTTGTTGGTTTGCCAGCTGTAGTAGTTATGACGGCCTTGTCGGCCCAGATTTATTGATGTTTAGTTAAAGCTAGTTTCCGTTCTGTTTTATATTTTTCTTCAAAAATTATCTTGCAATGTGGCCCCATGGCCAAAGTTTGACATTGTATGTTCAGAGTCCCTCAGTCGCAAGTTGGTACGCTAGGTTAAGTGAGTCACCTGGTGTCGGTCTCTCCCCCAGGTTTGGGGCTTGAAAACCTTGGTATTAGAGCAGTTGTGTCCTAGGGAGTCTACAAGCCGTGTCTAATAGGGTCTTGTTTATAGATGTGTTGTGCACCACATTATATAAGCAAGGAACTACATGGCATTTAGGAGTTGGTTACCCTTCTTTTAAATCTAAATCGTGCTGTAGAACTGAGTTATAGGAAATTTGAGTTAAACTTATGTGTTGGTGTTTGCATACACAGATGACGGTGACTAGGAAGACCACGGCTAGCCAGAGGAGAGATACAGCAGCAGGTGAAGGGACCAGCACCTGGTACCCCCCAGTAAATGGGGTCCAGTCAGAGGCCCAGGGTGAGACCCCTACTCAGTCATTGCCGGCTCCTCCACCACCTGAGGAGATTCCTAGAGATACGGCACCTCCAGTTCCCCCTCCACTTTGATCAGATCAGGACTTGAGGAGTGCGGTGCATTTGCTGACACAGTTGGTAGCTACCCAGCAACAGGCTAGGGCATCAGCTAGTGCAAGATCTTCAGAGGGGTCTGGGAGTTCAAGGGTTCGAGAGTTTATTGCTTTGAGTCCCTAGAGTTCACAGGGACAGATCAGAGGGAGGACTCGCACGATTTCATTGATCAGCTTCACAGGATCTTTCGGGTTATGCATGCCACGGAGAAAGAGGCAATTGAGCTGGCAGCTTTTCGACTCCGAGATATAGCCGTCCTTTGGTACGGGGGTTGGGAGAGGTCCAGGGGACGTGATTCACCTCCAGCTATTTCGGAGATTTTTTCAAATGCCTTCCTTGAGCAGTACTTACCGAGGTAGATCCAACAGGCTCGAGTCGATCAGTTTCTAGCCCTCAAGCAGGGCAATATGAGCGCTCGAGAGTATAGTCTCCGTTTTGACTCATTGGCTAGATATGCTCCCTCCATAGTTCCTACTATGCGGGATAGAATCCAGAGGTTTATAGCAGGGTTGGCCCCAGAGTTGACTGAGGCATGTGCCACTACTGCATTGCAGGATTGTATGGATATCTCCTGGATTCAGGCATTCGCCCAGAATATAAAAATGGGAAGGCGTCGGCAGCAGGGTAGAGAGGAGTGAGCAAGGGCAGCGTAAGAGGATGAGATTTGCCAGGTCTAGAGAGCAGTCTTAGGGTTATAGGCCCCAGTACTTCGGATGGCCACCTAGGCCTCTGCCAACTCAGTTATAGGGTTATAGGTATTACCACTATACTCAGTCAGGACCAGGTGAGAGCTCACGGGCATCGGGTTTGCAGCAACAGCGAGGTTCAGGGCAGACATGGTCATTTCCGTTGCGGTGTGACATTTGTGGTAGAGGACACTTGGGCCTATGCCGAGCAGGTTCTGATGCTTGTTATACATGTAGGTATCCGGGGCATATGATGCGAGATTGCCCAAATAGAGATTCTGAGGGTATGGAACAACCAGCAAGTTCAACAACAGGATCATATATGCCCGTGCATCCTTCAGGGCGCGAGTCTCAGTCTTTGGCTGGTAGAGATCGAGGCAAAGGTAGAGGTTCCAGTTCAGGTGGTAACCAGATCCCTATCTATGCTTTAGCGGGTCGACAGGACCAGGAGCCTTCACCAGACATTGTGACAGGTATATTGACCATTTGCTCTCACGATGCTTATGCCTTGATAGACCCAGGATCTATTTTATTGTATATTAACCTATTTATCGGGGGGAAGTTTGGTATAGTGCCTGAAATACTAACTGATCCTTTTGTGGTATCTACACTGGTCGGAGAGCCGATTATTGCTAGACCAATTTACCGAGAATGTATGGTGACAATTTGTAGTCGTCGGATCTGATCCAACCTAGTTGAGCTAGATATGATGGATTTTGATGCTATCATGGGCATGGACTGGTTGGCAGCTTGCTATGCCACAATTGATTGCCGAGCAAAGGTAGCCAGATTTCATTTTCCGGGTGAGCCAGTCCTTGAATGGGTAGGCAATACAACGACACCCAAAGGTAGGTTTATTTCCTATATAAAGGCGAGGAAAATGATTGCTAAAAGGGTGCATTTATCATATTGTGCCAGTTAGAGATGCAGATGTTGAGATACCTACACTTCAGTCTATTCCAGTAGTCAAATAGTAAGCAGATGTGTTTCCATATGAGCTTCCAGGTATTCCTCCAGAGCGAGAGATTGATTTTAGCATCGATTTGCTTCCGGGAACTCAACCAATATCCATCACTCCGTATAAAATGGCACCTGCCGAATTGAAGGAGTTGAAGGAGCAGTTAAAAGTTTTGCTAGAGAGAGGTTTCATCTGACCCAGTACCTCACCTTGTGGTGCACCAGTATTGTTTATGCGGAAGAAAGACGGCTCGTTGATGATGTGTATCGATTATAGGCAGCTGAACAAGGTATCTATTAAGAATAAGTATCCACTTCCAAGGATCGATGACTTGTTTGATCAGTTGCAGGGGGCTAGATGATTTTCAAAGATAGATTTGAGGTCGGGGTACCACCAGGTCAGAGTTCGGAAGAAAGATATTCCGAAGACAACCTTCAGGACCTGATATGGCCACTTCTAGTTCCTTGTCATGTACTTCGGGTTGACGAATGCACCCACTGTATTTATGGACTTGATGAATAGCCTATTCCGGCCATTTTTAGATCTGTTCGTGATAGTATTTATTGATGATATTCTGGTTTATTCACGTTCAGAGAAGGAGCATGCAGACCACCTATAAGTGGTACTCCAAACCCTCCGTGGTCGTAAGTTGTATGCTAAGTTTTCTAAATGTGAGTTTTGGTTGAAGTCTGTAGCATTCTTGGGGAATATTATATCCGATGAAGGTATAAAGGTAGACACTCAGAAGATTGAGGCCGTGAAATCCTGGCCTAGACCTACTACCCCGACAAAGGTTCGTAGCTTTCTAGGCTTAGCAGGCTATTATTGGAGGTTCGTAGAGGGTTTTTCTTCCCTTTTGGCACCATTGACGAAGCTGACTCAGAACGCAGCTAAGTTTCAGTGGACAGATGCTTGCGAGCGGAGTTTCTAAGAGCTTAAGAACAGGTTGACCTCAGCGCTAGTTCTAATACTTCCAGAGGGTCCAGAGGGTTATGCCGTGTATTGTGATGCCTCAGGTGTCGGGTTAGGATGTGTCCTGATGCAACATGGGAAGGTAATTGCGTATGCTTCAAGGCAGTTGAGGAAGCACGAGAGGAATTATCCGACCCACGACCCCGAGTTAGATGTGGTTGTCCATGAACTTAAGATATGGCGGCATTATTTATATGGTGTTCATGTTGATGTATTTACAGATCATAAAAGCCTGCAATATATCTTCAAGCAAAAAGAGTTGAATTTGCGACAGAGGCAACGACTAGAGTTATTGAAAGATTACGATGTTAACATTCTCTACTATCCAGGGAAAGATAATGTTGTAGAAGATGCCTTAAGTCGCCGATCTATGGGTTGCTTAGCACATGTAGAGGCTGAGAAAAGACAATTAGCTAGAGAGATTCATCAATTGGCTTGTTATTCTGATGAAGGTGGAGTTGTACTCCAAAACACTGCAAAATCATCTCTCATAGCTGAAGTCAAGGAAAGGCAGTGCGAGGACCCAGAGTTGGTCAAGTTGAGAGAGCGAGTTCCGCAGCAGAAGAAGCCGTTGTTAGAGCTCAAGGGAGATGGGGTTCTCAGATATAGGGGTCGTCTGTGTGTTCCAGATGTAGCAGGGCTACGAGACAGGATTATGCCAGAGGCACATTATTTGTGGTACTCCATTCATCCTGGGTAGACGAAGATGTATCATGACATTAAGGATGTATATTGGTGGAACGATATGAAGAAGAACATTGCTGAGTTTGTCGCCTAGTATCCTAGTTGCCAGCAGCTAAAGGTAGAGCACTAGAAGCCCGGAGGGCTAATGCAGACTATAGAGATCCCGACGTGGAAATGGGAGGCGATAAACATGGACTTCATCACAGGTTTGCCTCATTCTCATCATAAGTTCGATTCTATATGGGTGATAGTCAATAGGCTCACAAAATCAGCCCATTTCCTACATGTCAGATCTACATATACAGCCGAAGAATATGCGAAGTTATATATTAAGGAGATAGTGCGGCTATACGGAGTACCAGTATCTATTATATCTGACCGTGGGGCCCAATTTACAGCATATTTCTGGAGGTCATTTCAGAGAGGTCTAGGGACTCAGGTGAATCTCAACACAGCTTTTCATCCCCAGACTGGTGGACAAGTCGAGCACATAATTCAGACGCTTGAGGATATGTTATGAGCATGTGTGTTGGATTTTAAAAGAAGTTGGGATGAACATCTACCTCTTATTGAGTTTGCATATAATAACAGTTACCACTCTAGTATCCAGATGGCTCCGTACGAGGCTTTGTATGGGCGTATGTGTAGATCTCCTATAGGGTGGTTTGATGTTGGAGAATCTGGGTTACATGGGTCAGACTTGATACAGCAGGCCGTAGAGAAGGTAAATCTTATCCAGGAGCGATTGTTGATAGCCTAGAGTCGTCAGTAGTCATATTCTGACGTGCGGCGACGAGACTTAGAGTTCAGGGTTGATGACTGGGTGTTCTTAAAGGTGTCGCCTATGAAGGTCGTGATAAGGTTTAGCAAGAAAGGAAAGCTTAGCCCATGGTATATTAGGCCTTATAGGATTATTCGGAGAGTGGGCCAAGTAGCTTATGAGTTAGAATTTCCCTCGGAATTGGAGTTTGTCCATCCGGTTTTTCACGTATCTATGCTACGAAAGTGCATTGGCGATCCTACTCGAGTGGTTCCCACTAATAATGTATAGATAACGGATGACTTGTCATACTAGGAAGTTTTATTTGCCATCCTAGACCGACAAATCCGCAAGCTACGAAATAAGGAGGTAGCCTCCGTGAAGGTTTCATGGAGAAGCAAGAATGTGGGAGATGACCTGGGAAGCGAAGGAAGAACTGAAGTCTAAATACCCCCACCTATTTCAAACTGAAGATATGGATCGAGATGGGATACATCAGCACAACTCTATTCAGGTCAGTAGGTCATCAGGTAAGCTCATATTTTTGACTTTCAGTATTTATGATTGACGGCCGTGTGAGGCCAAGTATTGCTATTTATAAACATTGGCCATGTGTGGCATGTATAGTATGTTTTCTGGCTGCGTGCAAGTTGGTTTTAGTCTAGTGTACAGAGGAGACTCTGGCAAAATTTTCCAAAGTCTCTAAGAGTAAACATTCGAGGACGAATGTTCCCAAGGGGGGAATGATGTTACACCCTATATTTTCGTACGTAAAAGTGCATCGTAAGCAAACTAATATAGGACCAAAAATGATATCATCTTTGAAAGTACATAAAGTAAGTTAATCATGTTACCTCGGAGGTTAAAAATATTGAATATCATTAACAATAAGTACAAAGAGGGTTGGAAGGTTCGGAAGCTAAAGGAATTGAAAAAAATAATGTTTCGTCGAAAGTTGACAAGTTGGGAATGTTATAACATGTACTTTTGGGGTGAGACTAGGGTGCTTAAAATGATAAGGAGGTTATGTTATGAGTTATTTTGTCTTATGATAGTCGTGTGTTATGTTTTAAAGTCAAGCGAGTTGTGGAACAAAAGCCGATGAAAGTCATCACAAGTTACGTTCATAAGTTTTACTGAAATTTGGGTCAAATGCAACTGAGATTTTCTCCCAACATACTTAGAGTTACGAGGTGTTCCACCCACCAAATAGAGATCTATGAGTCTATTTTCTAACGCATTAAACTGTTTGTTAATATGGCATCGGAGTAGAGAGATATATGCTTTTCTACAAGACTGCGCAGGCTGCTAGGTGACAAGTAGGTGTGTCACCTACTTGCTTAAATGAGAGTCCAAAAATGGGCCAGTTCGGGTCGTCCAAAGAGACCTTTTAAAGGTCTATTTCCTTCATATAATACACTGATAATAGGGCAAAATAACCAGACATAAACCCCTGCAAACATACTCCCAAAAATTACACACAAACCCTAATTGAATTTCTCTCCTTTTCAAGTTCTAGTTGGAGGTAAAACCTAGAGTTTGAAGAACCAAGATAGGAGCTGATTTATTCAACAAATAAGGTAATTTTACTGCTCTATTTTATCCATTTTTTTTTTTGGAGATGTATGGAAAGTCGTTCTATAATTGTAAGAGCTCACAAGACGGTGATAGGAAGCCGTGAGTTCGAGTTATTCACTTGTAGCAGACTGTTTTGTGGACTGTTTTGTGTTGCTTTTGGATTGCCTGTTTTACTACTATTTTATGGAGTTTTGGAGGAGGAAGGGTGTAGAGAACCACCACATAAATGTAGGGTTGTGGGCTGGTCGTTCGTCGTAACACTTTCGGGTTGTTTGACACTACTACGACGGTCGTTTTGTGTATGAAGAGATTGGGGTGTGTTGGGTTGTTTTGTAGTATTTTATGGTGTATATAAGGTTGGAAAATAATGTATATATGTTGATATTTTTGTGTTCTTGTGTTTTTGATATTATCTTGAATTTGGAGGAAGCAAGGATTATAGGGGAGATGCTGCCCGTTTTAATACAAAATTAGCTTGTCGTTCGTTATGCGATAGTTATAACCTTCGTAAATTACTGATAGTATTATTATCGTTGTTTTAGATTAAGGTGCGAAGAGGCGAGTTCAACTTGAAAGATTATGATAAAGTATGTTAAGGCTAAACCTTTCTTCATTTTGGCATGATCCCGTAACTACATGAGTTTGATAACGAGGCATAAAGAGAAGTTCGTATTCCTGAACTTATGTACATTATCCTAGTCTCATAAGTTACAGCATTCTCCCTTATCGGGACTTTATATTCAGTTAAGTATTGTCTTCTTCCAATCAAGTGTGTGTGTATATATACATATATATATATATATATATATATATATATATATATATATATATATATATATATATATATATAGAGAGAGAGAGAGAGAGAGAGAGAGAGTATTACAGTATTTTCACCACCATCGAGCTATAATCGATGGGCAAGCCCCTATTGGGAAACTTCTGATCAGATGGTATGTCATATACCAAGCCTACTGTGGTCGAGCACCTATGAACGAGCCCAGAATGGCCGAGATACCTAGCCTAGTATGGCCGAGCGCCTATGAGTGAGCCTACTATGGTCGAGCAGTTACACGTATCGAGCCTTATAGGGCCGAACATTTATTTTACTTACTATATTGAGAGAGTTGAGTCAGTATCATCAGGTAAGTATATCTTCAGATCATCTTTGACTCCCAGTTACTTTCAGTTATTATATTATCAGTTCAGTTTCAGCTTTAAGTTATTTTATTGTCTTACATACTCCGGACATTATTTCGTACTGACGTCCCTTTTCTGGGGACGCTGCATTTCATGTGTGCAGGTTCAGATAGACAGATGGGTAGACTTCCTCAGTAGGTGTTGCCCGATTTCAGCTTGATCGGTAAGCTCCACGTCCTTCGGAGTTGCCGGGTCTAGGGTTTTTTTGTACATATTATGTATATATGTATATATGTTATGGGTAGGTCGGGGCCCTGTTCCGATCACAGTACATCCATCAGTAGAGGCTTGCAGACATATCCTGTCAGTTAGTGCAGCATGTTGGGCTTGTAGGCTTTGTATGTATATTTTGTTGGTTTGTCAGCTATAGTAGTTATGACGGCCTTGTCGGTCCAACTTTATATTGATGTTTAGTCAAAGCTAGTTTCCGTTCTGTTTTATATTTTTCTTCGCAAATTGTCTTGCAATGTGGCCCCATGGCGAAAGTATGACATTGTATGTTTAGAGTCCCTCAGTCGCAAGTTGGTATGCTAGGTTAAGTGAGGCACCGGGTGCCGGTCTCGCCCCCAGGTTCGGGGCGTGACAAGTATTCTATGTTTCCAGGAAGTATCACGGCAATCCGTCTCATATATTAGACTTCAGCTTAGTTCAATTAGACAAAGATCTATCCTATGTTGAGGAGCCAATGGCCATTTTGGATAGGTAGGTTCGAAAGTAGAGGGTCAAAGAACATCACTTCTGTGAAGATTCAGTGGAGGGGTCATTCGGTCAAGGGCGCACGTTTATTTTAAGAGGGGGAGGATGTAATGATCCGGCCGGTCGTTTTGAGAGTAGTAGCCCCCAACCCCTATTTATTGCTTCCTCTATTTCATGTTGTGGTTACATAACTTGCCGGGAGGATTAGGTTTTAGTTTCGGAGTGAAATGAGACACATAGTCCCTAAAATAGAAGTTTAAGTCATAGGAATCGATCATAGATTGAATTGTATGAAGGCGACTCCAAAATGGAGTTTCAACGGTTTCAATAGCTCCGTAGGGTGATTTTAGTCTTAGTAGCATATTCAGATGTTGAATTGGAGATCTGTAGCTCATTTTAGCATCAGTTGGCGAAAGTTGGAAAATTGGATGATTTTTGGGAAGTTTGACCGGGAGTGGACTTTTTGATATCGGGGTCGGATTCCGATTTCGAAAGTTGGAGTAGGTCCATAATGTCAATTATGACTTATGTGCAAAATTTGAGGTCAATCGGTGCGTGATTTGTGTTTTTAGCGTTATTTGATATGATTTAAAGGCTCTCTTAAGTTCATATGATGTTTTAGGACTGGTTGGTATATTCGGTTGAAGTCCCGGGGGCCTCGGGTGGATTTTGTGTGGTTAATGGATCAAATTGGACTTGTGAGAATGGCTGAAGGCACCAGGTGTAACCGCACTTGCGCAAGTTTGATCGCAGGTGCGAGCCCGCAGAAGTGGCATGTTGATTGCATAAGTGGGCTGGAGCTGTGTGGGCAGAGGTCGCAGATGCGAGGAAAATTCGCAGCCGCAGAAGCGGGTCTGCAGAAGCGGAGGCAAGGTAGCCTGGGCAAGACCGCAGAAGCGGTGCATTTTCCGCAAAAGTGGGACCGCAAAGGTGGTCAAGTGATCCAAAGAAGCGAAAACACTACCCTATTAACTCAAGGGTTTGGATTTTTATCATTTTGGACACTTGGAGCTTGGGTCTTGGCGATTTTTGAGAGCATTTTCGAGAGATTTCTTGAGGTAAGTCTCTTGTATTTATTTTGGATCAATAACCTTGTTTCCCCATTGATTTTTTTCACCTAGTTAGTGTGTATTTAAAGTGGAACTTGGGAGTTTGAGGCTAGGGATTTGGAGAGTTTTATTTGAGGATTTGAGGGTCGAGTTGATGTCGGATTTTGGTAATTTTGGTATGGGTGAACTCGATATTGAATGCGTGTTCATATTTTATGACTTTTACCCGATTCCGAGACGTGGGTCCGGGTCGACTTTTTGGGGTAATTTTTCGATTATTTGCAAAAGTCATAGATTATTATTTAGATCTTGTAGTTGTAATCATGTTATGTAATTTCCTTTTGGCTAGATTTAGGCCATTCAGAGTCGGAAAAGCGAGGAAAAGACATTCTTATCGATTGATTGAGCGAGATTTGAGGTAAGTGACTTGTCTAACCTTGTGTGGGGGAAATCCCCTTAGGATTTGGTACTGTTGTAACAATTTGTGATATGTGAGCGCCGTGTATACTAGGTGACGAGTGCGTACACGGGCTAATTGTGGAAATTTCGGTTCTTGCTGAGTTGTCTTCTTTTAAATTCCTTAGCTGAGTTGCCTTAGCATATGTAGTGATCGTATTTAGCCTAGTATTTGTATGTCTACGTGCCTTAACTATTACTTGCAATTTGTGCAACATGCTTAGTCGGAGTGGTTACTCGGGAGATCCCCCCTGTACTGCATATTTATTTTGGGACTACGAGGCGGTTCCTCGGGAGATTCCCCTGTACTGCATATTTACTTTGGGACTACAAGGTGGTTCCTCATGAGATACTGCATATTTACTTTGGGACTACGAGGCGGTTCCTCGGGAGATCACCTTGTCTTGCATTTCTACATTTAGGACTACGAGGTGGTACCTCGAGGGTGCCCCTGTTGTTTACTTCTAATTGCTGAGCTGTTATTTTCTGAAGTTTCTCGTTATTTAAATTCTCAGTCATTTCAAACATTATTATATCTTCTGCCTTACTTCTCTTTTAAACCAGTAGGGCCCTAACCTGACCTCGTCACTACTCTACCGAGGTTAGGCTTGGCACTTACTGGGTGCCATTGTGGTGTACTCATACTACACTCTGCACATCTTTTTGTGCAGATCCAGGTTCTTCCCACCAGACCAGATACCAGTGAGTTGGACCGCACGTGGAGACTGCAAGGTATATCTGCCAGCGTCCGCAGTCCTCGGAGTCCCCCTCTATCCCTACTATGTTGTTTCCTTATTCTCTTTAAACTCTGATGTATAGAGACACTTAGTATTTGCTCTTAGAAGCTTGTGAATTATCACTAATATTTGCTCTTAGAAGCTTGTGACTTATTTCCACTGGATTTTAGGAGTTGTAATTATTGATTTGCAGTTGTATATTTATTTCATGTGTTAGAGAATTGGGTTTCAGTTCTATATTATATCATTCCGCAAAGTTGTTAGGCTTACCTAATTTTAGACATTAGGTGCAATCACGACATCCTAAGAAGGGTGGATTGGTGTTGTGACATGTACATTAAATTTTATATTAATCTTATTCCGCATTAGTAATACTGAAAAATACTAATGTACAATCTGTTAATGTGTATTTGTGAATTATGAGTAAATCAGTAAATGTTTATTAAAAATATTTTACTATTTTTCTAATATGAAATTCATGTTGAAATATGCATTTTTGAAGTTTAAAATAACTATGCATAATAAACAAAATTTTGGTAATCACAAAAAGAGTTCAAATATGTCTTTTGAAAAGGCAAGCCAAATATTGTCTAATATCTTAGATATTATTCACATCGATAACTATATCAATGTATGATATCTATCTTCTCGATAATAGTTTACCTTTCAATCAGGATCAAATTATTATTTTAATTTGCGACTTTCTGAGTTAAATTACTTATTTTGATTATGTGTCAAACTAGCCCATAAAAATATTATTGCTCAAGTTTGTGTAGGTTGGACGTTTTGGATTATAAGGTACTACATATTTAAGACTTACTAGTATCTATGAACGTGTGTTGCACGTTAATAATGGTACATGATGATTTAAATATTTATTTATATAGGAAGAATAAGATTTAATTAATGAGAAAAAGTTTATGTATAATAATACAACAATCATCTAAATGTCGAAAAATATTATTACATTAGCACAATACCTGAATTTAGAAATAAAAAGACATCATCAAAACTTACACAAATGATCAATTTTTTCATGTTAGTTATATAATTATATATTATAGTTTAAAAGTAATTAATGTGATGGTATCTTAACGAACACTTCTTTGTGTACCATATTTTTTTGTGTATGTTTGGTCCTAATACTTTGGTTGCTCTACCTTAACCAAAACTCTTATTGTTGATCTTGATATCCCTATTGAAAGTGCAACATACAGTTGTTCGTGCAAGAAAACATATTGCATTAAATATAGTCCAATATTTAGGATGTTTGTCCTTGTGCTTTATTTGTTATATTTGCGAAACATAAACATATTTTGACACAAATTGAAAAGGATATTCCTTAGTTTCGAAAGATGAAAGTTGAATTCAGGGAAAAGAATATACTTAGAAGCACATTGACCAGCATCATAATTTTTGCATGTATGACGTTATAGTAAAAACTTCTATATACCATCTGTGTGCTATTACATAAGCTATTCGGTGTATCTAAGTATTCAGTAGCATGACAGACATATCTTTTTTCAAAATTAACCTATATACAATGGAAGATCAATTTTAACTTAGTGTATTATATATACGGTGACACTAACATAAGTAAGAAATAATAAACTTGACAACAAACATATATGGTAGAAGGCCATTTGGTATTAAAGTATTTAAGTATTCTTCTCGGTAGTAATTATTGGTATCATTTTCTGCTGAGTCAAAAACTGAAATATTTTTATTATAAATTTTTGCAATCAACCTTTTATTTAGTTGATCAACATATGCATTTCTGCTAACGAATAAATCTTCTTAATTCTATCATGCGATTTGCACAAATTACACTATAATCTAATGATAGAAATATTTTTCTTATTAAATGGACTACTATTACCATTGGGATTGATAACGAAGTGTTTAGGAAAAACCAAATCATCTTTTATTTGTTCGTTTCCGACACGAAGCAAGAAGACACTGAATACTGAATCTGTTCTTACTTTATAGTTCTTGTCAGTTGTATCTTTTTTATTTGAGGCTAGAGTATAACTTTGGCAAGTTAGCTTTTACAGTCTCTGCGTTTGTCGATTTTGGAACTACTGGTAGTACTTGACAGAAATCACCTCCTAAACCATTAATTTTCTACCAAACAGTTCATTAATCAGAACTCTGGGAAACTATTTCGATCGTTTGACACTTTGCAATAAGTGCTTCATACCATATTATCAATTTTGCTTTTCTTATAAATTTAGCATCATTGCTTTGCTTTGATATATTTGTGATGGTTATTTAAGTTGTTTGAAGACGTATATCAAATCTAAAGTGGGTGGCCTCTCAATAAATAGTTGTTGGTACACCACTTACTATTATTGCTAACAGTGTCATGCCTCTTGATACGATATTTGCAAGTAATGCATGACATAGAAATATTATTTCGATTACGTCGGAGGCATCTAAAAAGAATAATCCCGTTATACCAGAGTCGACTCTTTATATAGTCTTGAAAGCTTGTTCTTGATTAGGATTTAGCTTTGATTATGCTTCCTCAATCACTTTTATAGCATTTTGATTCTAAATAATATACTAACCTTTTTACTTTGTGTTCTAACGCTCCTTTTATGAAATAAATTTATGTATCCTAAGATATTTTTTAACTAGAATACGAATTTTACTCATATGATGAATTTAAAAAATAATTAAATTGGATACACTTGCTAAATAATTAATTAAAGATTTAATTTTTTGATTTTAACATAAAAAATAATTTATTCTATATTGATTCAGATCTTAATATCAGTTCATCTCTTGTTTTGAATATTTAATCTTAATTATAATTTTATCCACTATAAATTTTATTTTCAAAGAGTAAAAGATTGATATGACATTTCACTTTTAGATTTTTATGTTTGTAGAATCATTAGTGGTATTGATTCTTACCAACCTTTTTTTGCTCTTTCTCACACATTTATATTCTTAAGTATTTTCTTTTTCAATATTACACGAAAAATTGATAAAAAAATATTATTTGATTAGGAAAATAGTTCAAATATAAAATAAAAATATATTATCGTGGGGGTATTTTTTCTCCATTTCAACTCTTTATGTGGTCCATTTAATATTACTTTTATTTTTTTTGGTACTGAATATTATGGAGTGTTAATGTATTGCCAATACGGAGGATTCTAACGAAATTAATTTTATTAAACCTTCCTACATATTTTTAATAAGTAATAGACAAAATTTTATTAATTTTAAAATCTTAAATATAAAAAATTAGCAAAGAAGGTATTATAGTCCAAAAAATAAGTTATTCCAATTATCTCCTTTCCCTATGAGTTCTTCCGCTTAATATTTTAGGGCTATTTTGGTATATTAATATTGTATTTATGCTTTTATAATAAAGTAGGCTCTCATTTTTCTAAATGGATTTGGACAATATAATACATTTTCAAATTAAATTAGTAATAGGACATTATAATATGTTGTCGAATTAAATTAGTAATATGAAATTTTAAGAAGTATATCCTAAAAGTAATAAAATTACATGACTAAAGATATTTACTTGTTTAATTTTATATGAATTAGATCTCCTGAAAGTAATTATACTAATAAGATTCCTAAAGGTAATCATGTAGGATTTCTAGTGTAGTATTATGTCCTAAAACTAATAGGATTATAAGGCTAATATCTAAAATTCTGGTTATGTTCTTTTATTTTGAGTTATTATGCTTAATATTATGAGGTTATTTTTGTAAACCGATATTTTATTCATGCTTTTATAATAAGTAGTCTCTATGTTCGTGCGTTCACAAGAAATGCGTATTGAAAATAATAAACTTTCAATCGCTTATACTATTGAATATGCATAAAGTAGGAAGTTTAATAATCAATTTTTTAAAATAAAAATAATATAATATATAATTCAAATCAAGTTATCAATAACATTTTTGACATAATATAGGAGGAAAAAATGGAACTAATTAAATATTTTAGAATCACAATGTTATATGATTAAAGTTGTAAACACACCTCAAAATACAATATTATTCACTATTGTTTGTGAAACGATGCTGAATATGTTTGAAGTTCAACAATTCTTAAAAAAAATATTATGTGTAATCAAAAACAACTCATTAATAAAGTTTTGATACAATCTAAAGATAAATTAAAACTGAACATTGTGAGAATTATGTTAAAAGATTTAAAATCACTTCGAGAATGCAACAAACACTTATGGGAAGGTATATTTAAAATTTGTGATCACGTCACATAATAAATCAACTTTGATAACCTGAGGCGTAAATATTTCTATTTGTGGTGAATTTTTACTTAGTTCTGTGGTGAAGAATTGAAATATCTCTAATATTTGACTTGTTTTGGTTCCAACCCATAATTAACTTTATTTTCTTCACACTTGATTGTCTAATATTTATGGTAAGAACTATAGATAATGAATATAGAATTTGATTTCCATTAAAATAATGAACGGACGAATATGTTTTCTTTACGAAGTGGACTCTAATGATATTTTGACTTGGACTCTACAATATTTGAATTGCTTTTCCATTTTTAGGCATTAATTTTTAAGATATAATTTAATTATGGAAGGGCATAATAGGAAGCTAATATTTTAAGAATATTTTTATCGTTCAACATTTAGCGTAGAACATTCGTGCTTTTATAATAATATAGATATAGATTAATTAGTATCTATTTACTTACTCGTCTTATTTCAAAAAAGCTTTGAGTGGACTAGAAGCTAATCAATTTGTTATTTGAATCGGTATTACCTTCTTTTGGTCCAAAGGAAAAGACTCATTATATTAAGGTAGCATAGTAGAGGGAGCTAAGAGGTTGTTTGGTAAAGTTTTTCGGAGGTCAAAAGTAATTTTTTTGTCAGAAATGTATTTTTTTTAATTTTTAGAAATTTGATGTGCTTTTGAGCAGCAATAGAAGCAATTTTTTTGCCTTTGGGAAGAATCTACAAATTATAGCTTCTTCCAAAAAGCAGAAGCAGAAAATTAATTTTTTAAAGACAAAAGTACCTTACTAATAATTTATATAATTTTATTTTTTCCTTTTTCTTTTTTGTTTCTACCATTCCTTTCTTTTTATTTATTTTATTTTTATTGTATTTTTATTCTCCTTCTCCTATTCTCTTTGCAATAAATAGTCTCTCCACCACTAATAGATATCTTTTTTTTAATTTATTTATTATATAGGATTAATGAAGTAGATTCTAAATTTATACTGAATGACTATATTTTAATATATTTAAATTAGTAATGTAAAAAATAAGTAATGTCGGATACCTAATATTGTTGCTTTGGATAACTATTATATTGATTAAAATCTTTAATATATATTTTTACTTTATATTTTATATTTCCAATTAAATATAAAAAAATTAATTTTTATAATAAATATTTAAATTCATTTCTCTTTTATATAATATACTACTTGTAAATTGAATATGTACTATCTTTTTCATAATTTGACACATAAAAGTACTTTTTAAAAAGATTGTCCAAACACAATTCTCTTAGTAAAATACTTCTCAAATGTACTGGCGAAACACAAACTGTAATTTTTCGAAAGTGCTTTTTAAAAAAAAGCACTTTTAAGCAAAAACATGATGGTAGGCCATAATCTCGTGTTTTAGTTGCTTATTGCACTCTAATTTATTGCACTTTAATTGAGTTTGAGCTTTAATTGCTAGTGTTTTGCACTAATTGTGTGTTTTATGCCTTGTAGGAGTGATTCCGAGCTATGTAGATATTATGGAATGAATTCGAGCTATTTGGAGCTTTGAAGTCTGAGTAAAAGCTCAAGGGATTAAGCCGGGATCGCGTTCAGGGGTCGAAAACCACATCTGGATATTTAAAAGTCAAGAAAAATCCGTACGTTGAGAAAACAACACACCCGCGGCGCGTGGAGCGGTGTGACTGCCCATTTGCTGCTGCCGGACAAATTGCAAGCTCTCTGAATTTCCCCACTAATGCCCCGCATGGCGCGTCGCCCCATGCGGCGCGCATGTGAAAAATTTACAGAGCAATTGTCCTACGCGGAAAAGGTGTTTTCATTTCGACCCGACCATACTTGGTATAAATACATGACAAAATGTTATTTCCTAGATTTTTTACACATTTAAGACCTAAGGAGGAGTTGGAGAAGCAAAAGCACAAGGAGTTCATCATTCAATCCTCACTCAAGACAAGAGTTTGGATCGTTTTATGTTTTTCTTTACTTTAAACATTTTTGTGATAATTGCTCCATATATATGGACTAGAGGGTTTGATGGATTTGGTGTATTGATATTTGTTTGTGGATTGTCAATCTAGTTTTTATGTATTGAATCATTTTGGATAATTTAATTGTTGCATCAATATTCACATGTTCATGTAATCGAGAGAGGCATAACTACTGATATCTTTGCATTATCTTGTTGGTTAAATTCATTAATTCTTCTTAGTAATCAAAAGAGGCTAGATGAATTATTGCTTAAACCTAGATAGGAGGATAATCGAGAGAGGTTCTCTAAAGACCAATCCACTATGCATTCTTACATATCTTCACGTGCTTAAATTGGTTCATCTTGTGAGGTTGAGATTTAATTGAGAGAGGAGTTTCTAATAAAAGTTTGAACTAATAATTGAGTGAATTCGAGAGACTCACTTAAACATTAGAAATGAAGTATCTAGAGTTAGATCCCAACAATTATCTTGCACCTATCCAATCAACCCCTACATTCTCCCACTGATAACTTTCCTGCTTACCTATGTTGCGATTGTCATTAGTCAATAGCTTTATTCTCAGTTAATTTTTATTTTTTATCACATAATTCTAAACTGTTGATTATGGATAGCAATCTAGCAAACTACGATAATACTGTTTAACTCCAATCCCTGTGGATACGATATTATATTATACTATATTCGACTAGCGAGCATATTTAAGTGTGTGTTTTGCGCTCTTCAAATTTTAGTGCCGTTGCCGGGGATTGGCAATCAATAGTTTTTGAAATAGTTTGTAGTGCTAATTCAGGAATTTTTCTTTTATTTTTATTTTATTTTTCTCTTTTTATGTTGGGTGTTCTTTGACTGTGCCCAGGTTACAGGTTAGATTGGTGCATGACTCGAACATATACGAAGGAAGTGCTACCATACGAGCCCGAAATTGAGAAACAACTGCGACATCTGAAGAAGGAAGGAAATCTCATCGAGATAACAGAAAAAGTTAGGCAATCCTCAACCAAAGAACTTATGGCTGGAAATAGTGGAGATAATGTGGATTTGGCTGCGAGAGAAGCAGCCCAACGAAGAGAACAAGCTGCATGAGATGTTGAGGAAGCAACTATTAGAAATGCGCAGAACATCTATGAAGAAGAGAGAGGTCTCAGACTTAATCAACATCAACCCTTGCCTGGAAGACCACTTTGGTGATTATGGTACATTGGTCTACAATCAAGGTCTATCAAGTGTTAGACCACCTCCATTGCAGCAAACAATTTTAAGTTAAAGCAAGGGTTACTCTAAACCCTTCAAAATTGTTGTGTCTTCAGATGGAAGATGAACGAAGATCCAAACACACATCTGATGGACTTCGAGGAGATTATGAACACGTTTCAATATAACTGTGTGTCACAAGATGCAATGTACTTAAGGGCCTTCCCATTCACATTGAAAGATGATGCTAAGTAGTGACTTCGGAGCTTGCCAATGGGATCAATTAGAACTTGGGAGGAGATGACCAGAAAATTTCTTGATAAATGTTTCTCCTCAGCTAAAACGGGCAAGTTTAGAAGAGAAATCCATAACTTCTGCTAAAAAAATACTGAGACTGTGTTTGAAGCATGAGAGAGGTTTAAGGAAATTGTCAAAAAGTGTCAACATAGCGGAATTGAGCTCTGGATGCAACTCTAGGACTTTTGGGATGGATTGACACCGGCTTCACATAGAACATTAAGCAATGCAGTTGGAGGGTATTTGATGAAGAAGACTCTAGAGGAGATAGTCACAATTTTTCATTAGTTGTCTGAAGATGCAAATCAGTAGCCTTTTGAGAGTGTGAAAAGAAGAAGATCGACATGTGTTCACTAGGTTGAAGCTAACACATCCGTGCAAGTACAGCTTGATGCTATGGCCAAAGAAATACGGAAGCTGATCTTAGCTACAATACAAAGTGAGCATCATGCAGCTTGTGATATATGTGAAAGAGGACATCCTACTCATGAATGTCAAGCCTCAACTAAGGAAGTGAATGCTGTGAGAAATTATAATGCAATAGATCAGAGGCACCCGGATTTTTCATGGAGTTCACCTGGAGGTACTGCAAATGCGTGGCAACAAAATAACTCTAAACCTCAGAGACAAGGAGCTCCAGCATACCAAAATCAGCAAAGGCAGCAATTTCAGCTTTAACAGCCTATTCAGTCTAGTCTATAGGATCTAATGAAGGCCTTCATTATCAAGACAGATGAGATGGACGCTCACGGGGCAGCTATCAAAGAATTGGCCACTGGATTTCCAAATTTGGAGAGATAAGTGGGACAGATTACAACAATATTATCTGAGAGAGTCCTAGGTACTTTGCCAGCTGATACTAGGAGAAATCCTAAATAAACAGTGAATGATGTGACCTTTGAGAAGCGGGCAAGTGTTGAAAGATCTCATTTTGATCCAAAAAGATATGATATCTGAAAAAAATTAGGAGCAATTGGAGAAGGATATTGATAAGAAGAAGAAAGGCAAGAAGAGGGCTGGCAAAAAAAAATGAGGAAACTTCAAGAAGGGATGAATCTAATGAGAACGAGTATATGCCTGCTCTACCGTTCCCTCAAAAGCTATATAGAGAAAAGTTGGACAAGCAATTTGAGTGATTTCTGGATATGCTGAAACAAGTTAATGTAAATTTTCCGTTCACTAAAGTGCTCTCACATATGCCAGCTTATGCCAAATTCTTGAAGGAGATCCTGACAAAGAAGAGGAAGATAGAAGAGACCTCAGCGGTAAAGCTCACAGAGCATTGCAGTGCAATTTTGCAAAACAAACTCCTACAAAAGTGTGGAGATCCAAGGAGTTTTACTATACCTTGTTCTTTAGGGTCTATTAGTTTTGACAAATCATTATGTGATTATGGTGCATCAATTAATCTAATGCCTCTATCTATTTACAGGAAACTTGAGAAGGAGATTGGAGAGATAAGGTCGGTGCCAATATCTTTGTAGCTGGCAGACCAAACGACTCTGATACCCGAGGAGATAGTGGAAGATGTTTTAGTTCGGGTAGATAAGTTTGTATTTCCTGTAGACTTCATAGTGGTGAATATGGAGGAGAACAAGTAGGCCCCCCTTATCTTAGGAAGACCATTCTTAGGAGGGGCATCTTAGATATACATGAGAGAAGACTCATGCTTAGAGTAAGTGAGGAGACTGTGACTTTTGAAATGAATGTAGAAACGGGGGGTAAAAAGGAGAAGTCAGCTGCAAGTGTTGAGTGGAGAGTGAAGAGTTAGAAAGAGAAGGCTGCGAAGAGTGAGGAAAATAAGTGTGGGGTGCACCCCAAGAAGGCTGAGAAGAAGCTGTCGGCGTGGATGTGCTCATTGGTTCGAAGGCGAGGAATGGATCCCGACTTCGCCTCAGACCCCGACTAGATGTTCAGGAAAGTTTTCTTTACCTTATGCTTTTTAAATGCATGTCATGGGGACATGAAACAACTTAACATGTGGCGTGGGGGATAATTGTGTGTTGTGTATATATATATATATGTGTCAGTTTTGTTAGTTGTAGTAGTTGGAAAATTGAAAAAAACCATAAAAATTGAAAAGATTTCTATCAATTTTTCCGACGATGGATATCATTCGACGGGTTTCTTGAGGGATTAAAGTCGAAAGAAAAAGACAAAAAGATTTTCTTTTGGTTAGGTAGGGTAATAATTCCCCCTTGGTTTTTCTTTGTGCCGTGGTTCTTTTTCAAGGGTTTTGTTTGAACCGGGTATAGTTTGTTTTTAATTTTGTTAGGAGTAGGAAACCTTGTGCTATGTTTTGAATTGAAATCAATATCTCTTTAATCTATTATACCTTGAGAATAGTGAGTGTTTTAGTTGTGATGCTTAAGCTCAGTTTGTGACTCTTGTATAAGTACCTTAAATTGTATGATTTGAAGTTTGCTTAACTGCTTTGACTAGAGTGTCTTGATAACCCAATTTTGAGTGAGTTATGTGCCATGTGGGTGTGAGGTTTTGAGCTATTCTGTGCATTACATTTGATGTCTAGAACTTGCCCCGTGTGGTTGCTAAGCTAAATAGTAGTTTCATTCAGTCTTGGAAGTGATATAGGCATTTCTTTGTCAAGCTAGTTATATGTTCTACCCACCTAATCGTTATGTATCTTAGTTAACCCTTTTGAGCCTGTAATCATGTTTCTTTGGCAACCACATTACAAGCCTTACCCATTTGTTTGAATTGACCATCTATTTGAACCTTTTCACCTCTCATGAGCACTTAAAATTGTTATGAACTTTGTAAAAGTTGAAGTGTGGGGTAGTTGGTTTGGCTTTTGAGTGGAACTAATGAAATAAGGAGAAAGGTGCAACCTATTGAAAAAGTAAGATCCCCTTGAATTGAAAAAGAAAGAAAACCAAAATATTGTATTGTTGTGCAATTATTCTTTGACAGTGGTAACTCTTGATGTAATTGTGCTTAAAGAAGTAGGGAGTTAATGCATATTGATGTGAAGGTGGAGTATGGTTTGACATAAGTGTGGGGTTTTGAAAGGTAAATTGTATGTATTAAAGTATTCAAGGAGGTGTAGTCACTCTTGTTTCTAAATGTATCCTACCCGTCCCGTAGCTTACATTACAATCATTTAAAGTCCTACTTGATCCTTGACTGAATGAACTCAATTAGTAGAGTAGTACACTACGGGCAAGCCTATGGTGCATCTTTTATGGCATATGAATGTTGTTTCAGAGAGTGAGTGAATTCTTTCTATCTTGAGTTCCTAATTGTTCTTAAATTTTATTGTGTGTGGAACTACTCTCTATTGTTGTGTAATGACACTTGATTCATGAAGGAAAGGTAATCTCGTTAACCTCTATGTTAGAGTAAGTGAACGAGTTATGAATAATGCATGCTGCTTTTGAGTCAAATTTTGAGGCAAGAATGTTGCACTATTGTGCTTAGTTTATTTCAAATATTCTTGGTGTGATGAGTTAGGAGAGTTGTTTAAAAAGATCGTATCTATATAAAGTGTAGTTTGATTGCTCGAGGACGAGCAATGGTTTAAGTGTGGGTTGTTGATGGTAGGATATAATCTCGTGTTTTAGTCACTTATTGCACTTTAATTTATTGCACTTTAATTGAGTTTGAGCTTTAATTGCTAGTGTTTTGCACTAATCGTGTGTTTTATGCCTTGTGGAAGTGATTCCGAGCTATGTAGATGTTATGGAATGAATTCGAGCTATTTGGAGCTTTGAAGTCTGAGTAAATGCCCAAGGGATTAAGACGAAATTGCGTTCGGGGGTCGAAAATCACATCTGGATATCAAAAAGTCAAGAAAAATCCATACTCTGAGAAAACAACACACCCGCAGTGCGTGGGGCACCGCGTGGCGCGACGCGGCTGCCCATTTGCTGTTGTCTGACAAGTTTCAAGCTCTATGGATTTCCCCACTAATGCCCCGCATGGCGCGTTGCTCCATGCGGCGCTCCTGTGTAAATTTTATAGAGCAATTGCCTATTTCGCGTAGGAAAATGTGTTTTCATTTGGGTCTAACCCTACTTGGTAAGAAACATGGGAAAAACGTTATTTCCTGGACTTTTGACACATCTAAGACCTAAGGAGGAGTTGGAGAAGCAAAAGCACAAGGAGTTCATCATTCAATCCTCACTCAAGACAAGAGTTTGGATCGTTTTATGTTTTCCTTTACGTTAAACATACTTGTGATGAATTGCTCCAAGTTTATGGAGTAGTTCCCTTTAGGGTTTGATGGATTTGATGTACAGATATTTGTTTGTGGATTATAACTCTAGTTTTTATGTATTGAATCATTTTGGATGATTTAATTGTTGTATCTATATTCACATGTTCATGTAATCGAGAGGCATAATTTGTGATATCTTTGCATTATCTTGTTGGTTGAATTCATTAATTCTTCTTAGTAATAGAAAGAGGCTAGTTGAATTGTTGATTAAACCTAATAAGGAGGATAATCAAGAGAGGTTCTCCTAAAGATCATTCCACTACGTATTCTTACATATTTTCACGTGCTTAAATTGGTTCGTCTTGTGAGGTTGAGACTTAATCGAGAGAGGAGTTTCTAATAAACGTGTGAACTAATAATTGAGTGAATTCGAGAGACTCACTTAAACATTAGAAGTGAAGTATCTAGAGTTAGATCCCAACAATTATCTTGCACCTATCCAATCAATCCCTACTTTCTCCCACTGATAACTTCCATGCTTACTTTTGTCGCGATTATCATTAGTCAATAGCTTTAGATTCTTAGTTAATTTTAATTTTTAATCACATAACTCTAAACTGTTGATTATCTTGGATAGCAATCTAGCTGCAAACTACGATAATAGTATTTAACTCTAATCCCTGTGAATAAGGTATTATATTATACTATATTCGACTAGCGAGCATATTTAAGTGTGTGTTTTGCGCTCGCCAAAACACTTCTCAAAATAAGTAGTTTTTGGTAGCTTGACAAAACGGGCTCTAATAGTGGCCAAGGCACTGTGTGGTGATGGCCTTCATGCTATGTATAAAGTACTATTTTTTTTCAATTATGTGAGCTAATATATTTGTGGCCACCCATGCTAAATTGATTGGTTTGGTGCATTGGCGATTAAGTGTCCCTCTTATCTCCTTTTTGTCCTAGAGGCCAGGGATTTGATCTCCAAACAATTCTTTTTGATTAATTCATTTTATAATTAATTAATTAATAAATTCTCAATTCCCCACGCTCCTTTTTTCAATTAACCATAGATCCTCACGCCATTTTCTTCTTTCCCATTAATAGCACGTTTTTTTTTAAAAACTTTTTTTTTAAAATAAAATTTCCTTTTGCCTACTTCTTTTTTATTTTTATTTTCTTAATCATTCTTTTGAGTACAAAAACTTTGGAACTTATCTCTCTAGGCTCTGAGGCACTTTGTGGATTCAAAGCAACAAAATTTCCTGCTCAATATTAAGTGCTGGTTTAAAAACATTTCTGAATGTTTGTTTATTTCGCTATATAGAGCATGAGATATTTAATTAAAACAGTAAGTAATGATGCTATTATTAACTGTTTTAAAAGTATAAAAATAAGCCGAGGACAATTGTAAAGTGAATGATATTTTTTGCGAACATTATATTAATATAGTTTGCTCGTCAACTTGTCGTCACTATAAATTTTATATAATGAAAGCAAACATATATCTTCTAAGCTAATAGTGCACACATGGTATTAAAATTTTGGACACACCTCTTGATAGGGTTGAACTAGAACTAACAATCCCTATAGCAAGGATTGTGCAAAAAGAGGCTTCAGGTAGAGGCGTTTCACAACCATAGGATGGTGCTATTTGCCAAACAAAAGGAGCACCTAACCAGTCATCTTCTAGAGCCGTCAGAACAAAAGTTGGAGGATGTACCAAAACAGTAATGTCTTCAACACTATTCATATTGGCACCAAACTTTGCAAGTAAGTCAGCAACCTTGTTCGAGGGAGCTTCTTGTGGGTCGGCCGACGCGGTTACTGCAAATTGTTTCAATATTTTGGTTCTCCACTTTCCTACACAGTTGGTGGTTGACCTATTGCTTGTCTTTTCTACTTTTGTTAAGTTCCCAACGTGATTTCCTTTGACTTCCGAAGTCTACAAGCACCTTTATTTAGAGGCAGATATAGGATTTAGAGATTGCGGGTGCCATACTATTTTACGAACAAAAACATATTGCTATTTATATGATCAAAGATTTTCATTTGATCGGTTTGATTCATTTTGGATTTCGATTCGAATTATTCATCTTTTCGAACTATATAAACAAACTGATCCAGCGAAAAGATATGATATTAATAATTATGACAATCTAGAGTGAAGTACAAACTTTCAAGATATTATTTCATCACAAAAAATAGGAGAGAGTAGTTTGGATAAAAAATAATAACTATAACATTCTTAAGAAGATAAGAAAAGACTTACCAATTTAATGATCCTAGAAATTGGAACTAATTCAATCTTATATATTTAAATCCACGAAAACGTACAAAAATTGTAGTTTATAAGAGAAATGAAAGGCGATGATAATATACAAAAGCATAAGCATCAACTAGTATATCCCAAAACCCGATGTCACAAGTGCATGAGCATTTACTAGTGAGTACAACAATAATAATACAACATCTATCTAGAATGTAAATAAGACAGAATAAAGTAAATGGTACGATGAAGACTCTGTCGGCTGCGATGCGTAGCCTGGAATGCAGCTCACCATAAAGTCTCCTCAGCAGGTGCACCTACGCGCCAAGATGACCACCAAATGAACATGTCGGATCCTGCACATTTAGTGCAGAAGTGCAGCATGAGTACGTAAATCAACACGTACTCAGTAGGTATCTAGCCTAACCCCCAAGAAGTAGTGACGAGGGGTCGATATCGACACTCACTAATGAATTAATAAATCAATATGATAAATTATAAACAGATAAGAAGCACCATAGTAGTAGTGAGGTAAATTTGTAACTAACACAATCTCCAAAAATTTCTTTAAACGATATCAATTCCTCATCTAGTATTCTATCTCAACAGCTCAGAAAATACCTAGTGCCAATATCAAATAAATAAGAAATACCATATAAAATGCAAGGCATCAGTGGAAGGAAAAATCTCGTGAATGTTTGGAATGCTAGCGATATAACGCACGATTACACCGAAGTTGTACAGCCAGATTTCAGAAAGAATATGATATTGCCGAGGTGATCGGCCCGACCCCATCATAACGTGTACACTACCGAGGGTCGAGCGGCACGAACCATAGATGCATCTATTATACTGCCGAGGCGAACGACCGGCTCCCATGAGAGTGTGGTACATAATCCTGCCAAGGCGTTCGTCCCGCTCCACAAGAAAGGAAAAAAATTATGGAATTACGAGCTTATGGTACCGTATATGAATACAAGGTGAGTATAACCTTTACCGTTTCTCAAATAACTTGCCAGCAACTCAAGGTAATAAAGCTCAGCCTAATATATATGTATATATTTTTAAATCAAGTTCAATTATAATTTCAATTAATTAAGCCAGCATAATGAATTCAAATATTTCAAATATTACATGGTAAAGTCCTAAGTCTACTCGGACATAAACATGCTTTAGCTACGTACGGACTCTCGTCACTTCGTGCATACATAGCACCCACAACTAATAGCACATAACAATTACATCACCTAGGGGTAGTTTTCCCCTTATATGGTTAGACAGGAGACTTACCTCGCTCCGAAGTTCCATAACCGGCCCCAACGCCTCTCTAACACCTCAACTCAAAGCTAAATTTTCCGAAACTAGTCAAACAACGTGCAAATCAATCAAAATATACTCCAATGCTAATAATTAATCAATTTATAACAATTCCCAACTCCACTAGAAAAGTCAATAAAGTCAACCCTCGGGCCCACGTGCTTGGATTCCGAAAATTATTGAAATATTATCCATAA
Source organism: Nicotiana obtusifolia (assembly GCA_002018475.1). Taxonomy (NCBI): domain Eukaryota; kingdom Viridiplantae; phylum Streptophyta; class Magnoliopsida; order Solanales; family Solanaceae; genus Nicotiana; species Nicotiana obtusifolia. The sequence continues at coordinate 23,960 of MCJB01003392.1, read as the reverse complement.
CTCATATGGTCTATATACAGAAAATTATCCAATTTTGTCCATGAATCGACCCTCAAATCAAGGATTTACCATTTCTCAACTTTGGGGCTCAAAATCCCAATTTCTACAATCCAAATACGAATAAAAATAATTACCAACGGAAATAATCATGGAGAAACATCAAAATAAAGGTTTTATATTTACCCCCTTGTTGAGACGAGAACAACGCCGTGAAAATCACCTCAAACGGAGCACTAGAACTCAAGATATGCCCAAAATACTAAAATTCTCGGTTTAAAACACTATCCAGATGATTTTTCTTCACCGTCTTCGCGGGAGACCTTCGCGCTCGCAAAGAGCAATTTTTCGCATTGATCAGTCAACCCAGAAATCCTTCTTCGCGTTCACGGAACCTCTCTCGTTTTCGTGAAGAACAAAACTTTGCACCAGAAACCAGCAATTTTCTTCGACACAAAAATGGACATAACTCTCTCATACGACATCGGAATTCGACGATTCTTGTTTCTATGACTTTATAATTACGATACAGATTGTTACGATCCGGCCAGTTATTTTGAGAGTATTAGCCCCGAACCCCTATTTATTGATCCCTCTATTTCATTCTGTGGTTACGTGACTTTCCGGGAGGTTTAGTTTTTGGTTTCGGAGTGAAATGGGACACATAATCTCTAAATTGGAAGTTTATATTTTAGGAATTGATCGTAGTTTGAATTGTGTGAAGACGACTCCGTAATGGAGTTTCGACGGTCCCAATAGCTCCGTAGAGTGATTTTGATCTTAGGAGCGTGTCCGAATGTTGATTTGAAGGTCCGTAGGTCATTTCGGCGTCAATTGGCGAAAGTTGGAAAGTTAGATGATTTTTGGAAAGTTTGACTGGGAGTGGAATTTTTGATATCGGGGTCATATTCTGATTCCGGAAGTTGGAGTAGGTCCGTAATGTCAATTATGACTTGTGTGCAAAATTTAAGGTCAATCGGACTTGATTTGATAGGTTTCGGCATCAGATGTAGAAGTTAGAAGTTCCAAAGTTCATTAGGCTTTAATCGATGTGCAATTCGTGTTTTTAGCTTTGTTTAATATGGTTTGAAGGCTCGACTAAGTTCGTATATTGTTTTAGGACTTGCTGGTATATTCGGAAGGGGTCCTGGGGGCCCCGGGTGTTATTCGGATTGAATCCGGAACGAATTTTGGATTTGTGCAAGTGCTAAAGCTCCCAGCTTTTGGTTTTCATCGCACCTACGATGGGGTTGGCTGCAGGTGCGGACTCGCAAAAGCGAGCATGTGGCTGCAGGAGCAAAGCTTGCTTGGCCCAGCTGGGATCGCAGGTGCGAGGTGAAAGCCGCATCTGCATGTCCGCAGATGCAGAGGTGCAATCGCAGAAGCAGATGAGACTGTCCTGGGCTGTGGTCGCAGAAGCGAGCTCGCAGGTGCGGGCCCTAGTCCGCAGAAGCAAAAATCCTGGACATAAGTGGAATCCGCACCTATAACGATTTTTCCACAGGTGCGGCATCGTAGGTGCGACTGAGAGCCCACAGATGCTAAATGCTGGGCAGAAAAGGGCTAAGTTTGAGGGTTTGATTTCATTATCCATTTTTTGACCTAGAGAGCTCGGTTTGTGATGATATTTCGAGGGTTTTGCAAGAAAATCATTTGGGTAAGGATTCTTAACTCATTTTTGATTAATTCCCACAAATCTATTGTTGTTTCTATCATTTAGTTAGTGTTTTTAGTTGGAAATTTGGGAAAAATTTGGAAAGACTTCTTAGGCTAAAAATTGGGGATTTGAAAGGTCATTTGAAGTCGAATTTGAAAAATTCTTGTATTGTTGGACTCGATAATGGGTGTTCGGATTTTATAATTTTGGACGGATTCTGAGACGTAGGCCGCGGTCGACTTTTTGGAGCGATTTTTCAATTCTTTGCTAAAGTCATAGTTTCATTATTTAAATTAGTTTCTTATAGTTATATTTATAGTATGTAATTATTTTGGCTAGATTCGAGCCGATCGGAGTTGGAAATCAAGGGAAAGGCTTTCTTATTGATTGATTGAGAGAGGTTTGAGTTAAGTGACTTGTCTAACCATGTGTAAGGGAAATTCCCCTTAGGATTTGACATGGTTATGGTAAATTGCAATACGTGAAGGCCGTGTACGCGAGGTGACGAGTGCGTACTCTGGCTAAATGTTGAAAATCTCGTTTTTGCTAAATAGTTCTTTTTTTTATTCCCTTAATTGAGTTACTCTAGCACGTATAGTCATCATGTTTAGCCTAATACTACATGTTTATGTGTCTTATCTCTTACTTGAAATTTGTGCAACATGCTTAGTTGAATTACCTGCTTTCTTTGATTTCATACTCATTCTTTAACTGTAGGATTCCTTGCTGTAATTTCATTGCTCCATTTTTTATGTGTTGTTTTCGTGATTTTTGTTGAGATAACTGTTTGGTTGTGGCACAAGGTTTTTGCCGTGCGAAGTGTTATTGTGGCATGAGGTTTTTGTTGTGCGGAGTGTTATTGTGGCACGAGGTTTCTAATGTGCGGAGTGTTATTGTGGCACGGGGTTTCTAATGTGCGGAGTGTTATTGTGGCACGGGGTTTTGTTGTGCGGAGCGTTGTTGTGGCACGAGGTTTTCTGTCGTGCGGAGTGTTATTGTGGCACGGGATTTCTGCCGTGCGGAGTGTTATTGTGGCATGAGGTTTTTGCCATGTGGAGTGTTATTGTGGCACGAGGTTTCTGCCGTGCGGAGTGTTATTAAGGCATGAGGTTTCTGCCTTGCGGAGTGTTATTATGGCACACGGTTTCTGCCGTGCAGTTATCATTGTTTGCACGAGGTTTCTACCGTGCCATCGTGAGATATTTACTTTTGGGACTACGAGGCGGTACCTCGGGAGCGCCCTGTTGTTTACTTCTATCTGCTGTATGTTATTGTTGTTGTTTCTTAACTTGTAAGATTCTTATTTCCTTACGTGTTGTAGTTGTCTTCTTGAATTCCGTGTTGTTATCTGTGAATTTCTATTATTACACTTCTATGTGGTTCAACACATTATTATATCTCCCGCCCTGTTTTTCCTATTATTTCCAGTAAGGCCCTAACCTGACCTCGTCACTACTCTACCGAGGTTAGGCTTAGCACTTACTGGGTACCGTTGTGGTACACTCATATTACGCTTCTGCACATGTTTTTGTGCACATCCAGGTGCATCCTATCAGCCTCAATATTAGAGTGTTGTGCTGCTGTTTGGAGACTTCAAGGTATGCCTGCCCCCCTCCACAGGCCTCAGAGTCCTCTTCTATCCTATTCTTTCTTTACATTTTGATAGACAGTGATGTATAGGAGCATTCCACACTGTATCTAGAGCTTGTGACTTTATTTTATCGGTTTTGGGATTTATACATGTTGAACGGCAGTTTTCATTAATATAGCTGTTGATGTTTGCTATTCAAGTTATTATTTCAGATATTCCGCATATTTGCTAGGCTTACCTAGTCTTAGAGACTAGGTGCCGTCAAGACATCTTACGGAGGGAATTCGGATCGTGACACGGATCCACTGGTTCAATCCAATCACAAATCAAAGATCGTTTGCCCAATATAGTGCCCTTTATGCCCAAAGAAACAACGCCGAAACATCAAATAAGAGTGCGACAAAAGCCAAATACCTCCGAAACACACTTGAGGCCCCCAGGACACCGTCCAATTACATAACATAAACCTGCTCGAGGCCTCAAATCACACCAAACAACATCAAAACTATGAATAAATGATCAAAATCTTTCTTTAAACTTCCAAACATTCAAACTTCGACGAACGCGTCCGATTCATTCTTAAAAATTATGGAATGACGCCAAACCTTACGCAAAAGTCACAAATCATGATACGAACCTATTCCAAGGTTCGCAACCTCAAACGGACATCGATAACACCAAAGTCCACTTCAAATCAAAATTAAGAAATTCTAAACCCTTCAAAATGCCAACTTTCCATATTAAGCGCTAAAATGCTTCTGGAGCACCCGATACTCAACCCCAACATACGCCCAAGTTCGAAATCATCATACAAACCTATTGGAACCTTCAAACCCCGATTCCGAGATTGTTTACTCAAAAGTCAAACCTTAGTCCATTCTTCCAACTTCCGAAATTAGAATTTTCCTTCCGAATCAACTCCGAATTTTTCGAAATTCAATTCCGACGACACATACAAGTCATAATACTTGAAGTGAAGCTACTCAAGGCCTCAAACAGCCGAACGACGTGCTAGAGCTCAAAACGACTGGTCGAGTCCTTACAAATTCTTTTCTTTTTCTTTTTCTTCAATTAACTGAGCAACCAAAATAAAGTTAGGGAAAACTAAATAGAAATAATAACACAATGCAAATATATACATACAGAGGACTCAAAAATGCGGAAGGTATGTGGAGAAAATGTTTTTGTGTATGAGTTTGAAATTTGAAATTTTGGTTGTTATTTGATTAAAGGAGTTGGTTTCTTTAGTTTAAAAATGAAAAAGATACTGTTATATTTAAAAAAAGTAAAGAAAATTAAGAAAATTCAAAAGATGAAAATATATGAGGATGAAAGTCTAAAATTGAAGCTCAAAAAATTTAAGTATCTAAGACTGAAAAGCTTAAAACTGAAGCGATAAAACATTTAAAGAAAATGCTGACTGGGATTCGAACGCGGGCATCCATATACAAAATTCAGCACTACCAGTGGAACTAATCATATGCTTGCTAATTCGGGTGCCGTTGACTGTTATATATCAGATTTCTTCTATATATACACAAAAATCTATAAGTTTCGGCCGAGATTTGCGGGTGGCGTGGCACCCTGTACTCCCTTACTAGATCCGCCCCTCCTCAATTCAATATTTCCATAATATAGCACATCAATTTTGAACATTCTTATAACTAGTGTTAGAACCCGCGCGATGCACGGATAATTTGACAGAATATTAATCTTATAAAATTATGATCTAATATATAAAATTATTTTAATAAATATTAGTTATTATTTTATTATTAAATGTAATATACAGAAATATAACAAAATCTATACAAAATCAAAGAATACACATTAAATAGTAATCAAATAAATTATTTGTTCCTTATTTACTCTTTATTTTTGGTTAAAGTGAAATTTTTTATTTAACCAAGTGTAAATATGTACAACAACCCACTCATTGGACTCTAGAGTCGGGTCTCACAAAAATACCCTATACTTCGTGACACCTAAGTTCCACAGCTGGAACTCAGTTTATATGCTAACATGTATATCTATTTATCCTATCTAATATTGCCCTCCATTTACATTGTTTTTCTCCCATAATGTGCAATTGTAAGACAATTTCTCTAATTCTTTCCTATTCTCTTTCATTGTATGTGACGACTCGGCCAGTCGTCTCATGAGTTACCGTTCCGTTTTCCCCATTTATTTAACCTTATTATGCTTCGTTATGTTATTTGGGATGTGTGTGCGAAATTTCATGTCATTTGGACATGGTCTGATTGAGTTTTTGATTAAAAGAGTAATTTAGAAATTTTGAAATTCTTAGGCTTGAATCCGACGGGAATTTGGTGTTGAGAGGTTGTTTGAGCGTTCCGAAGGTTAATTCGAATAACGTTATGGGATATGTTGGCATAGTTGGTTGGGGTCCCAGTGGCCTCGGGTGAGTTTAGGGTGGCTAAACGGACTGTATCGCCCTTGGAAAAGTTGCAGAAAAACTAGAAGTTGCAATTTTGTAAAAGAGTAAAGAGACATCGCAAATGGGGATATGCTATCGCAAACCCAGTATGCGAGCCGCAAACCACACACCCAGATCGCAGACCCAGACAGTTTTCTGGGCAAAGAATGACATCAAGAATGCGGTCAGGAATGCGGTCGCATTTTCACAATGCGGACCGCATATCCACCACAGTGAGACCGCAGACCGAGACAGATTTCTGGGCAAAAATCAACGTAAAAAATGCGGTCACATTTTTGACATGCGGACCGCATACCATGCTTCACACTGAACTGCGGTGAAGGCTAAGGTTACGATCTGTGATGGCCATAGCGAAGATGCGGACCGCGTGTTGGATATGCGGCGGATATGCGGTCGCATTTTAAACCCGACTGGGGCGTTTTTGTCCTGATTTTTGACCCTTTATAAATAGAAACCAGTACCCATCGGTCATGCAAAACCCACTATCGTTCCCATCTAAGAGAAGCACCTCCAAAACACCCTAAATCACAGCAAAATCAACCTCAAAACTATATCCAAAGGAGACTTTCTTGGACAAAATCTTAAAGGAGGGCATTTCAGCCACCTTAAACATAATTGGAGCTATAGAGCTCGGATTGAAGCTAATTTCGAGGTGATTTTGGGAGACTTTCAAGGGAAACATCGGGGTAAGTGTTCTTAACTCAACTTTGGTCAAATTACTCCAGTATATTGCTATATTTAGTATTTAACTGGTGATTTAAGTTGAAAAATCTGTGAAAAATCCTTAAGTTTAGAATTAAAGATTTGGAGGTGTGACGACTCGGTAAATCGTCTCATGGGTTACTGCTCCGTCTTCCCCAATATCTGTATCATTGTGCCTCGTTATCAGTGTCTTAGGTAATTGAGTTGAGTAGTTGAGTACGGAGTGAAATTGGTAAGAAATGAGACATTTAGTTTCTTTTAGGAAGGGTTAAATCGAAAAAGTCAACCCAATGTTGACCTATGAGTTAGGAGGCTCGGATGTGAATTCCGATGATTCGATTAGTTTTGGGAGATGATTTATGACTTAGGAGTGAAATCGGAATTTGTTTCGGAGGTCCCGAGTATAATTAGGCTTGAATTGGTGAAGTTAGAATTTTGGCGATTTCCGGTTGATAGGCGAGATTTTGATCCGAGGGTCGGAATGGAATTCTGAAAGTTGCTGTAGCTTTGATATGTGATTTATGACTTGTGTGCAAAATTTCAGGTCATTCGGACGTGGTTTGGTCGGGTTTAGATCAAAAGAGCGATTTAGAAGATTTTGAGATCCTTAGGCTTGAATCCGATACGAATTTGATGTTATGATGTTGATTTGAACGTTCCGAAGGTTGGAACAAGTTTGAATAATTTTATGAGACATGTTGGCGTATTTGGTTGAAGTCCCGAGGGTCTCGAATGGATTTTGGATGGTTGATAGAGCTTAACTTTGGCATTTCGAGAATGTGCCGACGACGTATCTTCAAGAATAAGTGGTATCATATTATGCAAATGAACTCCAAATTCAGTTTTGATTGAAGCATTAGATCCGTATCGAAATTTCAGAGTCATAGCAAAAATAATCGTCCAATTCGGACATCATATGAGAAAGTTATGCCCATTTTTGTGTCGAGGAAAAAAATCTGCAGAAGCGTCAGAAATGCGAACCGCATTTCTGGAATGTGAACCGCATTTTTGGACCTGGAAATCGCAGAGTGAGGCAGAATTTGGGGCGAGAAATGCGACCAAAAATGCGAACCACAAAGGTGAAATACGGACCGCATTTTTGGCATTGGGGATCACATTTTCGACCTGAAAGGGGTATTTTAACCCGATTTTTGACACTTTTTAAGTAGAACCCAATGCCCATCTTGTTCTATAAGACCCATTTTCGTTACCCACGAAGAAGAACACCTTTAAACACCATAGAATCACCATAAATCAACCTCAAAACCATATTCAAAGGAGATTTTCATGGATAAATTCTTAAAGGAAGAGTTTGTGTCACCTTAAACATACTTGGGGCCATAGAACTCGGATTGAAGCGAATCTTGAAGCAAATATTGGGAGATTTTCAAGAGGAATCTCGGGGTAAGTGTTCCTAACTAAATTTTTGAGGAATTACCTCAGTTCATCACTATTTTTAGCAATTAATTGGTAATTTAAGTTGGAAAAATTATGGGAAAACCCTAAAGCTTAGACTTGAGGGTTGGAGGTCGATCCGGTGTCGGAATTCGACAAATTTTATATGGTTGAACTCGTATCGGAATGGGTTATCACATTTTGTGGGTTTTGTACGCTTACGAGAAGTGGGCCCCACTGGCAATTTTGAGTTAAATTTCGGATTTTAATCCGAAAAATTTATAAATTCATATGGAATTAGTTTCTATTGTGTGTTTTGAGTGTATTAAATTATTTGTGACTAGATTTGAAGCCTTCGGACACAAAGTTTCAAGGCAAAGGTTTGTTGGAACCTTGAATTCAGTTGCAAAGCGAGGTAAGTGGTTGTTCTAACCTTAGCTTGAGGGGTTAGAAATCATGTGCTAATTGTTAAATTACTTCTCGTTGAGAACAACGTATAGGTATGGTGACGAGTACCTATACATTGGTGTCGAGCATGACCGTGGGTCGTATATTGATAATTGTTGCGCAATTATTGTTCTAATTGCCGAATATTATTCGTGATATTGTTGTGATATAAGTGGGAGCGGGTGGCACGCCTGCCACGAGATATTGTGAAATGAGGGCGGGTGGTACGCCTACCACATGAATTTATCATTGTAATCGTTCCTCTTGCTTATGGGTTTATGTTTCTTCTTTTTGGCATAATTTAGATTGTTAAATGGACTAGTTGAATAAGGAATTGTTAGAAGTCAAAAATGGGTTCAGTGTCTAAGTCGTGGGTAGTGTCTTAGGAGTTCGTTAGAAGTTTAAGGGGTCCAGTGTCACAATAGCAGCGTCGTATCTAGGTATAATGAAATGAAAACTGGGTTGGGAGGTTAATTGTAGAACTTCGACTGTAAGTGAATACTAGCATTGATTGAGCATTGTTTCTGAATCAGAGATTGGCACAGTGGAACCATTGTTGACATAAGAATTGATTTTGCTTATTTTATCTCCCTGTTGTTATATATGTGCATTGTTGCATGGTAAGGGAGAGTTAATGCACGAAGGGTGATGCCGTGCCATATTTGAGAGTAAAAGCACGAAGGGTGATGCCGTGCCATATTTACTATTTTATGGTGAGGATGAGAGTAAAAGCACGAAGGGTGATGTCGTGCCATATTTGCTATTTTATGGTGAGGATGAGAGTAAAAGCACGAAGGGTGATGCTGTGCCATATTTACAGTTTTATTCACTATTTTTGTTCATCTTGTTGATTGAAGGTTTATTGACTGTTTTTGTTATCATTCCCTATTGCAGATTCTCTTTCTTATTCATTGATGATTCGTTTTGCTTTAATTATCTGTCGTCTCTATGTGTGTTCTCCCCTTCCTTAGTTGAAATTAATTATGTATTTTATACCCCGTTGTAGATGCATATATGTTTATAACTGTATAGGTCTATCTGGAGTCTGGTTCTAGCCTCGTCACTACCTCGCCGGGGTTAGGCCAGGTACTTACCAGCACATGAGGTCGGTTGTGCTGATACTACACTCTGCACTCTTTTGTGCAGATCCCGGTGCCGCAGGTGTCGGACAGTAGAGGGCTTCCAGCTGTGTGACTATCAGGCGGCCCAAGGTAGTACTGCAGACGTTCGCAGATCTTGGTGTCTCTTGTCCATTTCCTTTACCTATTTCTTCCATGTAGTTCGGAAACAGTATTTTGTTATTTCTTTCAAAACCTTGTTTGTAGTACTCTTAGACAGTCTGTGAAACTGTGATACCAGATCTTGGGTAGTTTGTAAAAGAGATTTTATTTGAAATATTTCTATGCATTTCGCTCGTTAAATTGTGTTGTTTATTTATGGTTGGTTTTAGTTGAATTGATTTCTAATGAGAACGTGGTAAATAATTCGGTTGATTGGCTTGCCTAGCTTTTACTAGTAGGCGCCATCACGACTCCCGAGGGTGGGAAATCCGGGTCGTGACAGGAGGTCAATACGATGTCGGAATTCGATAATTTTTGTATGGTTGAACTCGTTGGGAGATAAGGAACCCGTTGATGTGAAAATTTTTGAGCTTCGAGAAGTGGGCCCGGGGCTCGGGTTTTGCTAATTTCGTAATTTCTTAGTATTTTTCGATTGTTTCGCTTGGGCTTTGTTCCCTCAACGTATTATGACATATTAGTTCTGATTTTGGATAGATTCGACGCGCGTGGAGGCCAATTCGAAGGGCAAAGAGCGTTAGGGGCTAGGGATTTAGCTGGTTCGAGGTGAGTAGTGATTGTAAATGATGTTATGAGGGTTTGAAACCCCGGATTGTACATCGTAGTGCAATATTGAGGTGAGGCACGCGCTCGATGATGAGCGTGGGGTCTTTTACTACTAGGGGTTGTGACTGGGTCCATCCCGATTGATGATTTTACTGCGTATTTGACTGAAACTTATTTGTTATCATTATGATTGGGCTGATTGCCATATTTGGGCTTCGTGCCAATTATTTGAACCCTTCGGGGATTTTTATCACTGTTTCCTCACTATTTTGATCTATTACTTGAACTCAGTCATGCTGTTTACACTGTTTTACAACTCAACCACTTTTACTCAGTTTTGAGACTTAAATAATATTTTAAATGATGTTTTTGGGCTGAGGACTACTGTTTTGCTATGCCCGAGGGGCTTGTGATGATTTTTCTGACTGAGTGCGGCCGAGGGCTAGATGTGAGGTTTTATTGAGTGATATGAGGCCGAGGGCCTAAGATAACTTATGTGCCACGAGGTGGCTTGTGACTGATATGAGGCCGAGGGCCTGAGATACTGTATATACGCCACGAGGTGGCTTGATTGATATGAGGCCGAGGGCCTAGATATATGCCACGAGGTGGCTTTATATTGCGCTTGGGCCGTAAGGGGCCCCTCCCAGAGTCTGTACACCCCCAGTGAGCGCGGGTATCCATTGTGATGTGAAATATAGCCCGAGGGCTGATATTGTATCATGTGATAGCCCGAGGGGCTGATGTTGTATTATGTGATAGCTCGAGGGGCTGATGTTGTACTATGTGATAGCCCGAGGGGCCGATACTGTTCCATGTGATAGCCGAGGGGCCGATATTGTTCTGAGATTTGAGCCCGAGGGGTTGGTACGATTTTATTATATTGCCCGAGGGGCGGATTTGTTGATACTGAGCCCGAGGGGCGATGTTTTACTTCACATTATTTACTTGAAAAATTACATGTTTTACCTGTTGAAAGGAGATTTTACTTGATTTCTCACCGATTTACCGTTTTCAAATGATGTTTTAAATGCTTCATTATAGAATGCCTTGTGCTTTACGTACTTTATTACTTTCAGTCATTATTTATATTTATTACTCATTGAGTCGGAGTACTCACATTACTCCCTGCACCATGTGTGCAGATTCAGGCGTTGTTGGTTCCGCTCCGGAGTACTGGCTCCTCCCATCCAGGTGGTAATTCAGAGACTACGAGGTAGCTGTTGGCGTCCGCAGCCCCGTATCTCTTTCATCTTGTTGTTCCTATGTTCTTCAAAACTTGTGCCAGATATTGTAATTAGTAATCTTGTTATTAGGATTCATTAGTTGCTCATGACATTGTGACACCCCCGTCTGGGCTCTAGTAGGGATGGTTAGCTATATTTCTTGCGAATGGTTGCTATTATACCATGCTTGTATCGTTTTCTTGTTAATTAACTGCTTAAAAATGAGAATTTTTGTTTGAATTGGCTGGCCTTGTCTTCATGAGAGGCGCCATCACGACCGGGTTCGGGGATTAGGGTCATGACATTGTATTTTGAGATCTTCTAAGGTTCCTTTCCATCAATATGTGATATACTGCTGCTCCAAAGGCACTCCCTAATATTTTTCATTGTATGTTCCTGCTCCTTATTTTGTAGCCAGCCAGTCGAGCTTTTCATGCCACCGGCCTATTTGTCTGTTAATATCAAACAAGCTTAATAGGTTCGGCCATATAAACTTAGAGTATGGGCACTCGAAGAACAAGTGATCATGTGTCTCTTCTTCATCAGTTGTACAGAGGACACAAGCAGTGGGTATTAGTATCCCCCATTTGGTTAGCCTGTTCACTGTTGCTAATATCTGGCGAATTTCCATCCACAAGGTGAATTGATGTCGAGGCTGCCACGACCCAGTTTCTCCTATAGGCCGTGATGGCGCCCAACATCGCTGCTAGGCAAGCCAACAGTAAACTAACTACGTGATTTTTTTTTTAATAAGTTTCCAAGTAATTAAATTTTATTTATTAAGAAATTAAGAAGTATAAAATTTAATAAATAAAACGAAAGCAACGGAGTGCAATCATAATGATATAAATACTCCAAAACCATAAAGTCTACTCGTATGTGTGCTACGACCTGGTGTCACAAGTGTATGAGCAACTAGTAGAATATACAAAACTCTAACTACTGTCTGAAATAAAAATAGACAAAAATTAAGTGCAAAAGAGAGGCTCTAGGTGCTGCAGAACAGCTCAAGAAGCAGCTCACCACTAGGCCTTAGGGTAACGGGGGTGTGCGCCGGTATGACTGCCAGCTGCACTCTTGTACAGTTAGTGCAAAAGTGTAGCGTGAGTACATAAACAACATGTACCCAGTAAGTATCTAGTCTAAGCTTGAAGAAGCAGTGACGAGGGGTCGACATCGGCACTTACTATGGGCTAACAATAAAATACAGGAATTCTAAAGAAGCAGGGTCCATGTAAATAATAAATATAACTCCATAACAAGCAGCGAATAATAATTCTTTCACAAATAATAAATTCCAAATCAATTTCTGTCATTAAATAATTATAACCGCTGAATCCATAAAATAATATCAAGTATAATCATGCTCCGAGTATTATCACACACGATTTATGCCAAGGTCGTACGGCCCGATCCAGAATAATGTGTACACTGCCGAGGGTCGAGCGGCACGAACCATAGATGCATTTATCTACTGCCGAGGCATTCGGCCCACTCCACAAAAAGAGAGGATACTTTATGAACATCCGATTTTAAAGCTAATACAAGGCTAATGTATAAGGAAACACAATTTTTATTAACGGTCAAGTAACTCGCCAAAAATTAGGTAAGTGGAAGTCGGTCATTTACAATTCCTCTATCAATTCCTATATAAATTAGGCACTTCAATTACCAAATAGGGTGAAAAAATTACAAGTATCTCATGCTTCGGGCCCTAAACTACCCGGACATAAACATAATTTGTAGCTACGCACGGACTCTCGTCACCTCGTGCGTACATAGCCCCCACAATTAGGAGCAAATAGTAGTTTAAATCACATATGGGGTAAATTCCCTCTTACAAGGTTAGACAAGAGACTTATCTCGTCTCAATGCTCACTTTTCGGCTTCAAATTCACTCTAAAGTCTCAACTCGGTGCCGAACAATCCGAAACCAGTCAAATGTTATATAAATTAATCAATACATGTTCGGAAGTTCATAATCTAACAATTAGAGTAATTACCCAACTCCAGTTGGAAGATTCCTAAAATTCACCCCGGGCCCACGTGCCCGGATTCCAAAAATATTTGAAGATAATTGTTACCCATAACCTCACGAACTCAAATATATAATTTTCACCTAATTCCATAATCATTTTCATGGTTAAATCCCATTTTTATCAAAATCTAGGTTTTTCATCTAAACCCATAATTTTCATAATATTACATGTCACAATTTACCCATAATCTATGTATTTAACTTTCATTGGATAGAAATTACTTACCTCCAGTAGCTAGGTAAAAACCCCTCTCTAAGAATCTCCAAAATCGCCAAAAAGTAAAATAAATGAATCAAAAATGGCCCAAGTCCCGTATTAATTGAACCTTACTGCCTCCAGAACTTCTGCTTTTGTGGCTCCATGGCTGCGTCTGCGGCTCCGCTTTTGCGGACAAATTCTCGCAAATGCAGATCTCTCCAGTTGTCCTACTTCCGCATCTGCAGACAATGGCCCACTTCTACGGGACCGCTCCTGCGACGCATGTGCCGCCCCTGCGGCTTTGGCCGCTTCTGTGGTTGCTCCCCTTGCACCCACGCTTCCACAGTTGCGCACCATGCTCCACATCTGTGATCTTTGGACAGCCCACGCTGGGCCTCTTCTGCGGTTGTTGGCTCACTTCTGCGAGCTCGCACTTGCGGCTGGTCCTCCGCAGGTGCGATTGCACCAGTACTCAGATGCTTCAGCTGATGTTCCAAGTCCAAATGGGTTTTGTGCCTCGTCCGAATGGCATCCAGTGCCCCCGAGACCCTTCCCAAACATACCAACAAGTTTGAAATCATGAGATAGACTTGCTCGAACCCTCGAAACGCGGAAAAAATATCAAAACTAAGAGTCACACCCCAAACCAAATCGAATCAACTTATGAACTTCAAGTTCTTCCAACTTGCTCCGAACGCGCCGAATCATACTTAAACTACTCGGAATGATACCAAAATTTGCGTGCAAGTCTTAAATCACCATACGGAACTATTCCCAGGCTCGAAATCTCAAACGGATCTTGATAACACCAAAACCTACTCCAAACCAAATTTAAAGAACTTTCAAACCTTCAATAAACCAACTTTCAACTTTAGGCACCGAAACGCTCTCTAGTCACCCAAGACCCGATCCAAGCACGCCCAAGTCCAAAATCATCATAGAACCCTATTGGAACTGTCAAATCCTAGTTTCAAGGTTGTTTACTAGAAATTTTGACCCAAGTCAATCATAGCCCGTTAAAGCCAATATTAAGGAACTAAGTGTTCTGATTTCAACCCGAACTCTTCCAAACTGGAACTAACCATCCCCGGATTCCGGATGTTTTCGAAGATAATTGTTATTCATAACCTCACGAACTCAAATATATAATTTTTACCTAATTTCATAACCGTTTTCGTGGTTAAATCCTATTTTTATCAAAACCTTAGTTTTTCATCTAAACTCATAATTTCCACAATTTTACATATTAAAATCTACCAATAATCTTATGTATTTAACTTTCATTGGGTAGAAATTACTTACCTCCAATAGCTAGGTGAAAACCCCTCTCTAAGAAGCCCCAAACTCGCCCAAGAAGTGAAAGAAATGAGTCAAAAATGGCCTAAATCCCATAGAAATGAACCTCACTGCCTCTAGGACCTCCGTTTCTGCGGCTCTTCTTCTGTGGACAAATCCTCGCAGATGCGGATCTCCCCAGTTGGCCTACTTCCGCATTTGCGTACAATTGGCCCGCTTTTGTGGGACCGCTCCTATGACGCATGTGCTGACCCTGCGGCTTCGGCCGCTTCTGCGGTTGCTCCCATCGCACCTGCGCTTCCGCAGGTGCGCACCATGCTTTGCATCTGCAATCTCTTGGCAGCCCACGCTGGGCCGCTTCTGCGCAGGTGCGATTGCACCAGAATTCAGATGCTTCAGCTGATGTTCCAAGTCCAAATGAGTTCCGTGCCTCGTCCGAATGGCATCAGGGGCGCCCGAGGCCCCCCCCC
>MCJB01003388.1:0-18373 GCA_002018475.1 Nicotiana obtusifolia | reverse complement strand
ACCGAGGAAGAAGAATTCTCAGACGAGGAACTATACGACGATGAGCTTTAAACAGTTGGTTTCTTTAACAACACTCGTTTATAGCTATTTTCTTTATATCTTTCAATCTAAATATGTATTATATTATGCATATGACAGGCAAGGGTCGAGGTAACAATGATTCTAGTAGTTCTCGGGGTCGAGAAAAGGCTAGGAAACCAAAGAGGAGGGTAGAAGATTATACTCCAACTTGTCCTGCCGTTTCAAAGTTGCCCATGCCTACGTCTTTTCCTCCACCCCAGGGCTATTCTGAGCTGCCACAGCATCACCAGCCCTACACCTTCGTGCAGACACCAGGTCTTTCATCACAGGGCCATAGGATTGTACGTCCGACATACAGTCCAGCTGCCGCACATCCACGTGGATCTCAGCCATCTGCATCGGATTGACCGCATCGATCCATGTCACATCCACATGAATCACAGGCATCAGTATCGCAGCCACTGGGGTCACAGCCACTCGGGTCGCAGCCACTTAGGTCACAGCCACTCGGGTCACAACAATCAATGTCACGTCCCCCTGCGGCCCATACAACTATGTCGCAGTCACAGGGCTCGCAGCCATCTTCTTCTGGGACTCCATCTATTACAGGCCTTCGCCTGCGAGACACTAGCTCTGACCCCCCTACACCTTCCACACATGCCTCTGATGTACATGATTCGGACGGTGATGGTAATGATGACGAGGAGGTGCATCGTGATCAATATGGAAGGATCATCATAATCCCTGAGGGTGACGGGTAAGAGTTATTTGTTATTTTTTACGTTTACTAGTTTTGTACGGTTTTACTAAGATATTAATGTATTTTTTTTAATTACATTAAAGGTTCATCCCTAGTAATGTTACTACAAGGATAATCACCCAAGCCACCAGAAAGCTATTAGATGGCCCTTATGCGACTTGGAGTGATTTCCCATTCTCGCTTAAGGAGCAAATTTTTAATGAATTTAAGGTATAAATGTTCTTTTATGCAGTATAATTATTATATTTATGATATTTCCATCTAAATACTTAACTTTTGAAATACAGAGCAAGTGTGTATGGGAACACCGCTATAGTGCGGATGTAGCTGCTAATTTCCATCTCAAGGCTCGCAAGCGGTTGTCACATTGCTTTTCCAGAGCTAGAAAGTCGAACCAGAAGCCCTCCTGGTTGCTCGATCATCTATGGGAGGATTTGCAAAGGCAATGGCTAACCGCAGAGTTCCTAAAGAAGAGTGAGCAAGGAAAGAAAACTCGTGCTTCTGAGAATGGAGGCTCCCTGCACACTGGAGGTGCGGTCAGCCTCGGTACAATAAAGAGGAGAATGGTACGTAATTGCTTAATTTAATTTTAATTTTCAACGTCTACTCTGTTTATTAACTAAAATTTATGAGTTTTCAGGAGAAGAAGTTGGGCAGTCCGATGAGGCAAGATGAGTTATCCAAGGAGACTCATATTGAAGAAAAATTCGGACGAAGAAAGGTGGGTCGAGGGCCGAGCCTCGACTGTACATGTAAGTTTTCAATTTTCATTAAGTACTTTGATTTACTTTTACATAACTTTTGAAATACTAATTCAATGTAATTTTTCTTATAAGGTCGCTTCACAGCTGAGGTTGAAGAATTCATACGCAGCCAGCCACCATCTTCATCAGGCGACCCAATCCAACCGTCGGACGAGAATGCTGAAAGACTATGGACGCAGGCTGCTGGCGGTCCAAAATGGGGGAAGGTATACGGGCTTCCCACTAAGAAATTCCACCGCTATAAGTGTGGAATGCAAGGAATAGGCACTTTCCCGCAAGCAGAGCAACTTGATTGGGAGAGCCTCTCCTTTGTGCGGGAGACTGTGGCAAAGCTCACAGCCGAGCTAGAAGCCTCCAAGGAAAGAGAAAGGTTTAGAGATGCTCAGTATAATGCCATACAAGAGCAGCTCAAATCTCTCTTGGCTTTTGGCGCTTTTCCGATTCCCCGGTCTTGTGAGTCATCGCTAGAGGCTCACCTTCCCCGTGCTACTTCCTCCCGTCCTCCCCGTTATCATTCCTCCGGTGCTACACAACCACACCCTTATCCATACCGTCTTGGTGATGAAACTTCATCGGACGATGACACTAATGATGTACAAAATAATAATCCTTGAATTGTAATAGCATTTAACTTATTTTTATTAGCTTATGTATAAGTTCTATTGAACATTATACTTTGTTACTTTTAATGTTGTTGTTGTTGTTTAATGTTGTTGTTGTTGTTGTTTATTGTTGTTGTTGTTGTTGTTGTTGTCGTTGTTGTTGTTGTTGTTGTCGTTATTGTTGTTGTTTATGGCATAAAATGCCATAAACGAATTTGGTTTGTTGTTGTTGATGTTGTTGTCGTCATTGTTATTGTCTGTTATGGCATAAAATGCCTGTAGGATTTTGGTAAGCTGGCAGGTGGTGTAGCTGCCAAAACAGGCGATTTCTGAAAAAAATGAACCAAGAAAAGCGACCAACGTTGGTCTCCAGTTGGTCGCTTTTCATTGAAAAAAAAATATTTTTCTGGCAATTAGCGACCAACGTTGGTCGCAAACCAGCCCAGATTTTAAAACTGTTCAAGTATAGCGACCAACGTTGGTCGCTTACCATAAAAAAAAATATATTTCTTCAGAATTGCGACCAAGGTTGGTCGCTATATGACCCAGATTTTTAAAATCTGGAAATATTACGACCAACCTTGGTCGCTTATTGTAAAATAAATTTTCTATTCTTCAGTTTAGCGACCAGGGTTGGTCGCTTCATTAAAATAAAAATAAAAATATTAATTATATTGCGACCAACGTTGGTCGCAATTTTCCAGATTATAATAAATAAGAAATACAGTTAGAGACCAACGTTGGTCGCTAATTTGCAACCAAAGTTGGTCTCTATATGTTCTGCCGGAATGTTTGGTCCTTTTGCCTTAGAGACCAAAGTTGGTCACAAATTTGCGACCAACTTTGGTCGCAAAGGTAAAGTGACCACCTGAATTGTGACAAGGCCTGTTCGGTCGCTTTTTGGTCGCTTTTGGACAAAAAGAGACCAATTTTGGACGCTTTTTTTGATCGCTTTTTAGCTGATTTCTAGTAGTGTATGATAATTATAACGAAGCAGTAGCTCAACAAAAATTGCAAATTTTGGCAAATATTACTATTCAAGGGAGATTAGGAACTCATAACTTACGTGAATCTCAAGACTGACTATATATGAAGTTGTAACCAGGTAAAACTCCATAACACAATTTATTGCCATCAATCTGTTCCACATCAAATTCAATGAACCATGAGATCATCATTAGCATACTTATATAAAACATGCCTCAAAAATATATTTCAAGATCAACAAACGATATTGATTAATAATATAACAATTCAAGTCCATAAGAAGAGGCAAATGCTTATTGGTTTATATATTTAGATGGCATATAGTTGGCATGTTTCATGCCGAAAATACCTGCTTCCTACCTCACCTAATTTCCAATGCTCAGGTTCATGATATCTCACCCCCCATGCAATTAACGCCTGATCGAGCTTTCAATACCTATGCCTACTCCCGTGCAACGACATGACGAGATGTTGTGCTATAAATATGTACCCCGGGATTTTGGACGATGTCTAGAGTTGTTGTCTATGTTCCTCAAGGTTGAATACATGCAAGACAATAATGTGAGAGAAGATAGTTTACCTATTGTAGCAATAGAACATGTTATTTGGAATCCTTAAAGGTTGTGTTTACCTATATTTACAGTCACATGGTCATCAATTTTGACATAGAAATTTGTATCACAGGGAGCAACAGAAGAAGTAAAATAGCTCTTTGACTGGCTGAAAATTCAATGCATCCCTCAACGTGTCTCTAATGAAATTCAATGTGCATGTCAATTATCAAACACGCATAAATAAACAAAGAGAAAAAAAAAATGAGGCATAACAAGACAAACCTCTGGAGACATACTTAACTTTTTGTTACCGCTGTTTGCCAAAACTCTGACGAAAGAAGGGTGGCCTTACAATTGGTAAGCCTATGTTTGACATGTGCCTGCAAATGAGACGCCAGTATGAGAAACTACAAATTCAAGGCAATTGTATCTCTTGTGACGAAAAAAAAATCTCCAGATAGGTTAGGAGTAAATAGGATACTAAGCCCTTGTCCTTAATTAGAAAATAAGTCCAGTTGACTGAAGATCTTATCCTCAAATTTTCGTTTGCCTTTCAAGAAGTTAGGAAAACTTGCAAATTAACTAACTTTAACAACCATCAGGTTTAGGTCCAGTCAGCTCTATGAAATCCTGGACACATTATTCCAGCGTAGTGTTATAGCTTAATACATGCTAGTTAAATGGAAACGGGGATACCTTCTAAAAAAGCCATAGTATGTCATATAAATTAAGTTTCCAAGGAGAAAAATCTAACTGCAGACATATAAGAAACTAAAGAGAGTGATCGGATTAGCAATTTCTACTGGCAATTATGTATAAGAGTTGCACGAACGAGAACATCAGAGCCCATTACTTATAAGTAAAAGCCAGCGTCCACCAACACTATGAAAGCTTTCCAACCTCTATGAGTGACTTAGATTACAAAATTTACAAACTGAGAAAGAGAACTTGTGTGGCAATTGTTTCGCTTCCTACATCCCCCGAAGAATAATTTCACTAATTTATGTAGGTAATGCTCATATTATCATGAATAAGCATATCTGGTTAAAGCTGCAAAGGACACTAAAATAAACAAACCAGCTAAGCAGGAAATTGCATTCAAAAATTTCGTGAGTACAATAACTACTCGGACTTTTCTTTTATAAATTCTTTTGCGCTTTTAATTTTGAAGGCTATATATTTAGATATATTCATCTTTGGAATGTCTTTGGGCTGGAACTTCAAAAGAAACTGAATATATGTTTCCTTTTCTGTAACAAATAAAGTAAGGCTGAATATATGCTTCCTTTTTTTCTTTCTTTTTTGGATAAGAAATGTCAACTGAAAAAGTAACTAAGACTGAATATATGCTTCCTTAGAAAAAAATCACCGCACTAAGAAGTTATTGATTACTTCTGAATATTGATTCTCTCTCCATAAAAACTTCAAATTTTGAAGTGCATGGAAGCTGTAATGTATTCTATAAACATAGACCAACGCCATCCTATATTAAACTGATTAAGCTACTAAACTGGAGAAGATAGATTGAAACACATGAACCATACTTTTGTTAAGCACATATTGAGCAAAATAATAAATTACAATATCTGTTTCAAATTATTTCAAATAGTACCTTATCATATTACTCCACATAGTTAAGTCCATATGGATCCAATATTAGTTTGTTCCAAAGCATGATTATGGCTCTTCGCTCATCATAAAGTCTCAATTTAAGTAATTCTACACTTAAAATTTATAAATTCATCTCATCCCATCTCAAACTTCATAGCAAATCTGGAGGGAGAGAAGATATAGTAAAAAAAGAGATAGAAAATAACAACAAAGAAGAAAACAAAAAAATAAAAAATGTAAACAAAGAACACAAACTTTTCCGACATAGCATTGTTGGCTGCAGTCAAACACCTACGTATCCTAAGAAAAACCAGGGATATAAGATAGGAAGAAAAAATAATATAGAGAAATGATAATAACAACATCTTCCAGGTAAAACCTTTTTACTGCAGTAGAAGGAAATATGTACACTATGGGAAAGTACAACGTGCCATTGCAATCAAACAATTTTCTGTTGCGTACTCAAAATATTCAAACAATCGGAAAAGGGAACTCAAAATCTTCTAGTAATAGAGAACCAGACATGGGATCCATTGAATTCAATTTTAACTATAACTGCTCCATAGATGCATGAATACAGAGAAACGTCTTATCTTCCAGTCTTATAGTAACCTTAAGTATGCTAAACACGATTTCATTGAAAGTTGAAGGCTTCTTTCCTTCATGGTTTTTTTAATTAAAGTGAAGCTTTTGTTCACTAAAAGTTCCTTTTTGGTTCAGGCTAAGGCTGTGGCCCACGGCGGGCCTGGCGGTCCCGGGCCTGGGACCGGCCCGCGGGCCCAAACGGGCCTAACGGTTCCGGAAATTTTTTTTTTTTTTTAATCAACGGAAATTTCTTGTAAACTATATATGCATATACTAACATAGATTGCAATTAGGCATATATAAATATATTGGTTATATAAGCCTTGTATATATATGTTGTATATATTGTATATATATACATATAAACTATGTATATGTATTATATAAATATATTGCTTTATATAAGTGTTGTATATAATGTATATATATACATATATATATATAGATATAAACTATATATTCAATATATTGCCATATATATATATATATATATATATAGTTTATAGTTTATATATATAGTTTATTGTTTATATATGTATATATATATATAATACACATAAAGTACATATATATATATATATATTGCTTTATATAAGTGTTGTATATAATGTATATATATGCATATATATATATAGATATAAACTATATATACATATATTATATATGTATGTATGTGTAACATATGCATGAGATATATAATATATATATACCATATATACAATAAAAGACAAAATAAATTGCAAAGAAATATTCAAGAGAATGTCTTATAATTTTTATTATTATGACATTNGTCTGGAGTTGAAGAGAATTATTGAACAACGTAACCGTCAATTGTTAAATCTTGTCCTCATATAAAATTTTATCTCGTAAAGACTAGAACTAACGAGCTGCTAAGTCTTCAAATATTTTTTAGAAGAGATGATCAGACATCAAGCGTCAAGATTTTTAAGTTGGTTGCAATCCCAGAGACCCAAAAATCCAGCTTCGTCAAATTGGACAACTTGGGAGATGAAGCCTTGTTCTTGTGTAACCATAGTTCTATGTTTGTTTTGGCTTCTAACTTTTCAGAATGTGAAGCCAATTTTGTATACTATTTGGACAATATAGTTTATATGTATTATATATATATATATATAAGTCTAATATAAGCCTTGTATATATTGTATATATATTTTGTATATATTGTATATATTGTATATATATAATATGTATATATTTACAATTATATTATGTGTGTATATATATATATATATATATATATATATATATATATATGTATATACATATAGTTTATATATATTACAATATAGATATACATATATTATATACATATATATATATAACATATATATTAGATATATAATATATATATACCATATACAATAAAAGACAAAATAAATTGCAAAGAAATATTCAAGAGAATGTCTTATAATTTTTATTATTATGACATTAACAAAAAATGGCAATATCTTTCTTAGTCTTCCTTCCCCCAATGGAATGAGCACAACAAGGTACTAATACCACCATTAAAAGGAAAAAAAAACTAAGGAAGATATGCCAAAATACAAGTTACATAATAAAGTAAATAATTATCTTTCTTAGTCTTCCTCCCCCCAATGGAATGAGCACAACAAGGTACTAATACCACCATTAAAAGGGAAAAAAACTAAGAAAGTTACATATTACTCTAAGTATTATCCCTATCAAATCTCATAAATCCTTCAAGGTCCGGAGGAACTTCCGTTGGCGGTGACGGAAAAGAGGCTTGTTCATCACCGCTTCCGGGCGAAGCCGCATCCTGCGCAAGTTCCGCTAGCATTTCTTCATAAGCTTCGTCGACATCCGGTTGTGATTCTGCAAGTCCGAAATTTCTTCTTTCCGAACGGATCCAATATCGGAAGAGTACTGCCTTTTCCAAGCTATCCCTCATCGATGCTCTATGATCACCGATTTGAAGTCTCGCTTGACTGAAAGCGCTCTCCGATGCCACCGTTGAAGCTTGAACGGTTAATATATCTCGCACCATCCTTGAAAGAACCGGAAAGTGTTTTTGTTTGTCCTTCCACCATTCCAAAACGTCGAAGGAGCCGTCGGGATTCTCTGATTCAAGTCCCTGCGACAAATAAACTTGAAGCTCATTTAGTTGTGAACTATCACCAATATTTTCACTTTGGGAACCGCTGAACTCCGTCCAAGCACTGAGGGCCTTTATGCCCGCAGTTCTTTTACCTGGTCGTGAAGTGGATGAAGTGGGAGTTGGAATACTGGGTCTAACATGATCTAAAGCAGTTTGATATGCATCATAAATTGCCTGTGCATTTATTTTAATTGAGGCTATTGCATCTCCAAGTGGTGCATATTCCTCAGGTGAAAGTGACAAAGAGTCATAAATTTTTGAATACCAAAATTGGGGACCTCCTAATTTCATGGTAGGGTTTAACATTGCGGCAACGCCATAAATAGGGGGATAGGGAAAAAATATTTTTTAAACTTAGATTTCATAGAGTCAGTGGCATATTGATAAGTTACACTATCTACAAATTGATCAAATAAATTTGCAAGTGCAGCAATATAAACTAAACAGTTAGAAATAGTAGGATAGTATTGCCCAGATAAATCGTTAGTTGCTAAAGAAAATTGTTCTAAAAAATCTACAAGTGTTTTAACGTTAACCCAATCTTGATTTGTTAGGTGCTCGTCGTCTTCAGTATCACCATCACCTACACGAGCATTGTAGGTTGCGGTAATTGGGTTCCTATATTCATACGCAACTACTAGACTTTCATACATGTAGTTCCATCTAGTAGGACAAGGTTTAGGAACTTTTCTTTCCCTAAGGCCACATTCATCACATTTTTTAAAATATTCTCTAAGTCTACTTCTACGGTTTGAGTAGAATAGCCAGTTAAGAGCCATTTTTACCTTTTCAATTTCTACGTTTAACAATGCCATTCCGTCCCCGATAATTAAATGATAAATGTGACAAATGCACCTAACATGAAAAATATTAGAAAATGAGGGGTTTAGAGTAGTTGTAAGATTGGTTATTGCGTGGGTGTTACTAGACGCGTTATCCATGGTAACAGACATTATTTTATCTGTAATGCAAAAATATCTACAAATGTCTGTTACCGTTTTAGCTATAAATTTACCAGTGTGGCGTGAGTTAATTATTCTATATGCGATAATGCGTTTTTGCATTATCCAGTCCTCGTCTATCCAATGACTGGTAATGGTAAAATAGCCACAGTCATTGGCACTTCTACCTATGTCTGTAGTAGTTGCAATGCGACAATCTATATGGGTAAATAGATATCGCAAATATTGTTCGTATTCATGCTTATATTTGTAAATGTCGGCCTTCACTGTAGCACGAGGCCATCCTTTATATGTAGGATTATAAATTTTTCTAATATATTGTATAAAATGGGGGTTAGAAGGAAAACTATATGGTAAGCACATAACTGTTACCATTTTTGCTAGTTCTTCATGATCCTTGTTTGGATCGTAGTATAAAATTCTCCCGGTAACGGTGTTAATTCCGGGTTGGACTAGGTTTGAACCTACACTAGTTGGAACCGGATTACCTCCGCCCGCCCCCTGTTCCGCAGCTTTTATTTGCAAATATCTTTGTTTATCTCTAGGGTGTTTCATTATGTGCCTAGTTAAACTACCCGTACCGCTACGGTTGCCAGTAAATTTATGAGCCAACGAAGACCCACAAGTTTTACACTTAGCTTTGTTTTCTTCTCTTAATTGAGTAAAAAAATGCCAAACAAGAGATGGTTCGGCCCGTCTAGGAGGTCTTCTATCAAATGTAGGGGTTAGTACAGGAGGGTCATCAGTTGGGTTATTATTAGGACTAGTAGGTGTATCTTCTAAATCGGGTTGCGTTTCATCTATATTGGGTTGGGATTCATGTAAATCGGGTTGGGTTTCATTACCATAAAGAGCGTTCATCGTTTCCTCATCTAATCGATTATTGGGTGTAATATCGTGATAAAATTGACTATCGGAAAATTGCATTAAAGGGTGATCACTATCAAGAATATTAGGTAGAGGAGGACGGGTAGCAGGGGGAGGAGGAGTAGCTTGGATACTAGATTGACCAATTTTCGATTTTCCCTTGCCCTTACCACCAAACATTTTTTTCAATGAAAAATTCATAGTAATTATAATTAAACTAATTAAAACAAACACAACAATATATTAATTATAATTAAACTAATTAAAACAAACACAACAATATATTAAAAATTAAAGAGTTGGAACGAGGTTAGCGAATTGAAGAACAACTTCTTGAAAATTGAATATTGTTGAAGACTTGAAGACTTTAATACTTCAATTCACCAACTTCACAATTTTTCACGAAATTGAAATAATAATATGAGCACTTATGGAAATAATTAGAGAGAGATTGAGGGAGATTGAGAGATATTGAGAGAATTTATGAGTTAAAAATGAAAGAATGGGGGGGTATTTATAGGTGGGAATAGGTAAAAAGTGTATTTATAAAAAGTTTGGGGTTAAATTAAAGTTTGGAGGCTAAAATGGCTATTTTCTGAACCCCAAACGGTCAAATTGAGGCTCCAACGGCTAGATTTTAAATCTGATCGTTGGGCTATTTTTTTTAAAAAAAAATTTTTTTTTTTAAAAAATATTACCGTTGGGCCCGGCCCAGGCCCGCCTGGCGGTCCCGGGCCTGCCGGGCCTTTTTCCTTACCCGGCCCGTGACGGGCCTACCCCCGTTTCAAGCCCAGGCCTGCAAGGGACCGGACCACAGGCCTGTTAGGCCTACTAGGACCGCGGGCCTGGGCCGGTCCCGGGCCAAGCCCACCGTGGGCCACAGCATTAGTTCAGGCATATCATCAAATATTTAATCACAAAAGCATCTTATTATTGAAGAGGGAAAAAAGAATTATGTTTCTTTTTGCAAAATTAGAAAAAAAAAATATAGACGGCTAGCTAACAATTAAAAATCATCCCCCGACATGTTTATTTTCCAAACATGCATGAGTAAATCAGACAAAATCTCTATTAACTATGTATAAATAAACAAGAATTTACCCAAAAGACCAAAGAAAACTAACGATACCCAAGAAAAGAATATCAAATTACACACACCCAGAAAATTGCGATAACCGACAAAAAAAGTGCAACAAATGAATAAAGTTTGTATATAAAACTCACCAAAACAGAGACCTCATAGTTTGAAAGAATGAATGAACACCAGAGAGAGAAGCAGAATAAATTTGCAAACTTGCTTGTGCACCTTGCCGAATCCAACAGGAGCTCACTGAGTTATGGAGGCAATTGATAGAAATGCTTAGCACAAGGATTATTCTGCCCTCTAAGACCTTTACTTTGGTTAGTGCCATTGATAAATGGCCAAAAGTGCATGACTTTAAGTGTATTATCATCTCATTTGTTGTGTGAGTTGTGGAAGATTACATAAAATTTGAAGTGAATTATACTCATTACGTATTTCTTATTTGTAGGAGTGAGCTTGAATAATAATGGAGCAAAAGATATTAAATTATTACAAAAACCTTAAACCCTAACTCAAAAAGGAAAAAAATAAAAGGATTGGGAGCTCGTCTATTCTCGTTGTGTGGCACGAAAACGGACGCGAAAAAAGAGAAAAGTGAAGGCACAAAACAGCGAAATGAAGCAAAGGCACTTTTCTCCTTTTTCGCGTCCGTGGGCGCGCGAGCACGAAGGTAGACGCGGATTCCAGTTTTTCCCTTCCGAAGTGGGATTGAAAATTTCCGCCCCTTAGCAATCCTAAGTGATATAAATACATCAAAGAATGACTTTGTAAGGTTTACACAACATCTTTGGAGGCAAGAGCAAGCAAGGAGCAAGACGGAAGATTCCAAAACGAGTTTTTATCTTTCTTCTTCCCTTTTCTATTATTGGTGATGAATTCTTATATTGTAGTTGTGAAAACAATTACGAGTAGCTAAGCGCTTTATTCTAGGGTTTGATAGAACCCCTTGTAGGATGAATTTTTGTTGTGTTTAATATAAGTTTGCCATTGGATTTTCTCTACTTGTTCAACTACGTGATTGTGGTTGATTGAAAGGCCCTCAATTGACTATGCCTATTTAGTATGTATTACTTGAAAAAGGATACATATTTAGGTAGTCGTTGAACAATATCACTCCTAACGTATATGAGGAATCAATACGGAGGGTTTAAAGGTGGGATTAGGAATAACGAAACCTTGGTACGATCTTAGTGAGTGGTAAACTAGTGCCAGCTAGCATAGTTCGGAAGAATACGTCTAGTAAATTGTTGTATTTGCTCGGAAGAGATTTACGACACCTAAAGTGCTCACAATTGGTAGAGAGTATCTAGGCGAATTTATAGGAGACGTAGCACGAAGGATTTCGATAAGAGGGGAAATCGTAACCCTAGACATTTCCAATCTTATCTACAACATTTGCTTTGTTAGTAATAAAATTACAGCTTTTTAATTACTTTGCTTTTAGTTACTAAACACTCAACTCATTATTCAGTATTTCTGAAAGTTGATTACTTGAATTCTTGGGAAACTAGTAGTTGTAATTAGTAGGTTAATTCCCTGTGGAATTCGACTCTGAACTTGTAAACCAGATTATATTTGTAACGACCGCTTAGTCCTTTTTATAAGGCATAGTTGGGAATGATCAAATTTTAGCGTCATTGTCGGAAAATTAACGGTGTATTAATTACAGCTAGAATTGCTAGGATTCTTGGTTTAATCAATTTTCTTCATTTTAAATTTATTATATTGAAGGTGGATGCCTTGAAACTCCTCAAGAACTGGTGAATTGTTTGAAGCATTATCGGATCCTGAGAAAGCTTTCAAGGCATTAAATCGTGCAAACAAGAAGGAAAAACGACAACAAAACTTGACAGACCAGATTGAACTAGACATAGAGGACGTCATAGACGACCAAAACAACCAAAACAATCGGGGTGTGGAACCTCTTGTGCCGGAAGCGGCTTTATATGATTAGGCACAACCCACCGCTGAAAATTTGGCAACCACAATTACAGTCCCTCAGATACAAGCGGAGTCATTTCAAATCACAAATAACATGCTACATCTACTGCAGAACAAGGGACTGTTCTCCAAGTCTTACATTGAAGATCCACAGCAACATCTGAAAAATATTTTGTCAATATGTGTCACTCAAAGGCAACCGAATGTGACACCGAAAGCAATTAGATTGTTATTGTTTCCATTCTCAGTGACTGGGGAAGCTCAGACTTGGATCAATTCGCTTCCCATAAACTCCATGACCACTTGGGAAGAATTAGTCAAGCAGTTTTTGAACAAGTTCTACCCACCCAATAAGACTGCCAAACAAGTTGATGAGATATTGAGCTTCAGGCAAAAACCAGCTGAAACACTACAAGAAACGTGAGAGAGGTTCAAGGGGATGCTGGTTAAGTGTCCACATCATGGCATTCCAGATCAGATGTTGGGACAAAGGTTTTACATGGGATTGGCAGATAGCTTGAAGGCCAACGTTGATGCTTCAGCAGGTGGAGCATTTTTGAGCAAATCATTTAGAGATTGTAAAGTCCTGCTAGATAGAATGGCTCAAAACTCAGGATGGATGATAAGAGAAACTACAGTCACCCATATAGTTTTCTCAGTAGCTTTGGACTCAAACAACTCCATAGCCGAGAATATGGCCACTCTGATGATGCAAATGAGTATCCTCACCAATAAGATTGACGAATCAGGCCAGAAGCAGGTACACATAGCTGACACGACTAATGGGGGCTTATGTACACCATGTATTAACTAACCATATGTGTGCTCGTGGAGTGGTGAAGTGACAGCCAGAACTATCAGGAAAATATGAACTATGTGGGAAACTATGGAGAACAGAGGTAAGGTGGTCAGAATCGGGGACAACAAAACCAGCAGTATAGACCAGCACTGCAGTAGTACAATAATAGCAACAATCCTGGAGCTATGCGACCATAGGGTCAAGTTGTGCCTTACCAAAGGCAACAAGGATACAATCAGCAAAATCAGCAGCTAGCTTATCACTAGTCTCAACAACAACAGATAGTGAGACAAGATGATGGGTTGTCTAAAATTAAAGGAATGCTGCAACAACTGATTGAGTCCAATAGAAAAATGCAAGAGAAGGTTGAAGCACACGACTCAGCGATAAAAGGCATTGAGATTCAATTAGAGCAGATATCGATGGCGCTGAATAGTCGCCCCCAGGGGACATTACCTGCGGACACACATGTCAATCCGAAAGAGCAAGGCCCAAAGTAGCTTATGGCAGTGAGTCTAAGAAATGGTAGAGATCTTAATCTAGAGCAAGAAATTGCTTGCGAAAGCCGACCAACTGAGATACTTGTGCCAGTACCAATTGAGGTGGATAATTCAACAAGGTTAACAGAGGTAATGGTACACCATGCACAAGAAGAAGCAAACAAAGAAAAAGAGGTTGTAAAAGAGACTGAGAAAGTGCAAGAGACGGCATTAGAAAAAGTGCCCGAGTAGGATATAACTCAAGTCACAGGAAGGAAGTGACCTCCAGTACCCTTCCCACAGAGGTTGGCTAAATATCAGAAGGATGAGCCGTACGAAAAATTCATGGAAATGTTGAAGCAAATTCAGGTAAACATTCCTCTAATTGATGCTTTGAGGGAGATGCCCGGTAATGCAAAAATGATGAAGGACTTGATATCACGCAAGTTCAACTTTCAAGACTTGGAAATTGTGACATTGACTCAGACCTGTAGTGCTGTTGTGACAAGACCTATAGCTGAGACGCTATCCGACCCTGGAAGCTTCACAATTCCTTGCACCATAGGTAGCTATGCATTCGCCAAAGCATTGTGTGACTTGGGGGAGAGCATAAATCTGATGTCATTGGCTATCTATAAAAAGTTAGGCATTGGAAGAGCAAAGCCCACATCCATGTTACTACAGCTAGCTGACCGAATGGTGAAAAGGCCATCTGGTATACTTGACGATGTAGTTGTACAAGTGGGAAAGTTTGTGTTTCCCGCAGATTTTGTCATTCTAGACTGCCAGGTTGATGAGGAGATACCCACAATTTTGGGAACGTCGTTCTTGGCCACAGGAAGAGCTCCAATTGATTGTGAAACTAGGGAGCTGAAAATGAGGCTAAATAACGAAGAAGTAACATTTAATGTGCAAAAGTCTATGCGGTGACCCATTGAGTTTGCAAATTGCTCTTTGATAGAAGCTGTGGATGTGATCATGGAGGAAGATGATGAGGCACTTAATGTAAAAGACCCTCTTGCGACCTGCCTCATGAACTTAGAAGAGGTAAATAGTGAGGACTTGGCGGAGTGGGTGTTGGATCTTGAAGGATAAGGGTACTGGAAAAGAGAGCTCGAATTCGAGTCTTTACACTTAGAAGAAAGAAAGACTCCTCCAGCTAAGCCATCGATCGAAGAGCCACCACAGTTGAACTGAAACCGCTACCATCTCACCTCAGTTATGCTTTCTTGGGACCCAACTCAACTTTACCTGTTATTATCTCATCTCGTTTGTTAGATGTGCAGGCAGAACAACTTTTACAGGTGTTAATAGAGTGCAAGACTGCAATTGGTTGGACCATTGCAGATATTAAGGGTATCAGCCCGGCATTCTGTATGCATAAGATTTTACTGGAAGATGGATACAAACCTTCCAGAGAACATCAAAGAAGGTTGAACCCCAATATGAAAGAAGTCGTGAAAAACGAGGTGATCAAGTGGTTAGATGGGGGAATCGTTTTTTCCATCTCTGACAGCAACTGGGTTAGCCAAGTTCAGTGTGTGCCAAAGAAAGGTGGAATGACTGTGGTGCAAAACGAGGACAATGAGCTGATCTCAACAAGAGCAGTCACGGGATGGCAAATTTGTATGGATTACAGAAGATTGAACAAGGCCACCCGAAAAGACCATTTTCCCTTGCCGTTCATTGATCAGATACTAGATAGATTAGCAGAGAGGTCCCACTTTTACTTTTTGGATGGATACTCGGGGTATAATCAGATCTCTATTGCCCCCGAGAATAGAGAGAAAACGTCATTCACCTGTCCATATGGCATCTATGATTTCTGGAGAATGTCGTTTGGCTTATGCAATTCACCCGCCAAATTCCAAAGGTGCATGATGGCCATCTTCACAGATATGGTAGAGGACATAATGAAAGTCTTCATGGATGATTTCTCTGTGGTGGGAAACTCATCCAATGACTGCCTTAGGAATCTAAAAAGAGTGTTGAAGAGATGTATGTAGACTAATCTGGTGCTAAACTGGAAAAAGTGCCATTTCATGGTACAGGAAGGTATAGTCTTGGGGCACTCAGTGTCAAGTAAGGGTATTGAGGTGGATCGTGCAAAGGTTTACGTAATAGAAAAGTTTCCACCATCCACTTCTGTCAAGGCACTAAGAAGTTTCCTTGGCCACGCCGGTTTCTACAGGTGGTTTATAAAAGATTTTTCCATGATTGCTAATCCTTTGTGTAAATTGCTTGAAAAATATCGCCCCTTTGTGTTTTCTAATGATTGAAGGGTAGCTTTTGAGGAATTAAAGAAGAGGTTGGTGTCTGCACTTATCATAGTTGCAGACTGGGAGCAACCATTTGAGCTATTGTGCGATGCAAGTGATTATGCTATGGGCGCAGTGCTGGGGCAGCAAAAGGAGAAGGTCATGCACCCAATATACTATGCAAGTAGAACCTTGAGTGGTGCCTAACTAAACTACACACTCACCGAGAAGGAGATGTTAGCAGTGGTGTTCACATTTGACAAATTCAGGTCATACCTGATAGGCTCGAAGGTAGTTGTTTATACTGACCATGCTACCCTCAGGTACCTAATTAAGAAGAAGGATTCAAATCCACGCCTGATTTGATGGGTGTTGCTACTAGAAGAATTCGAACTGGAAATCCGTGGCTGAAAAGGAACAGAGAACCAAGTGGCGGATCATTTGTCCAGATTAGAAGGAGCGAAGAAGACGGTTGAGGTAGAAGAGATCATGAAATTTTTTTTCGGATGAGCAACTGTTGGCCACAAGCCTTGAGGTAGCGCCATGGTATGTAGATATCGCAAACTACCTAGCGAGCGGTATTATCTCCCATGACCTATCCTCTGTACAAAAGAAAAAGTTCTTCTGTGATTGTGGCATGTACTTTTGGGATGAGCCTTATCTGTTCAAGATTTGTGTTGGTAACATGATCCGGAGATGTATCCCCGAGACAGACCAATCATCTATTTTGCAGGCTTGTCACACATCCCCATATGGTGGCCATTTCGGGGGAGTAAGGACAGCTGCGAAAGTGTTGGAGTCGGGCTTCTACTGGCCGACATTGTTCAAAGATGCACACTTCTGGGTGAAGGGTTGTGATGAATGCGAACAGACCGGGAATATTTCCTGCCGACATAAGATGCCTATGAACCCAATTTAGGAGGTAGAAGTGTTTGATGTATGGGAAATCGATTTCCTGGGGCCTTTTGTCAACTCATATGGCAACAAGTACATACTCATAGCTGTGGACTATGTGTCAAAATGGGTGGAGGCTGTGGTGCTCCCTACAAATGATGCAAAGGGAGTCATTGGTTTTTTGAGAAAGAATATATTCACCCGGCTTGGCACTCTAAGGGCAATAATCAGTGATGGAGGCACTCACTTCTGCAACCGAACCTTCGTAAAGTTGTTAGAAAAATATGGTGTGCACCACAACTTTGCCACCACATATTACCCAAAAATGAGCGGGCAAGTGAAAGTTTCGAATAAAGAGATAAAGAGCATTTTGACAAAGACCGTGAATGCTACAAGAATGGATCGGGCGAGAAAGTTAGATGATGCACTCTGGGCCTATCGTACCGCTTTCAAAACTCCGATTGGCATGTCGTCGTATAAATTGGTGTTTGGGAAGGCAATGATGCAACAAAATAAAGACAAGATAAAAAAGAAGACACAATTGATAATCAATTGGACAATAACTAGAAGAACTAGTCCTAGTTACCTTCCAAAAGGATCAAAGGCACCTATCTTATGCAACAATCCTCAAGAGAATAACAATCTCTTGCAAATTGAATGATCAAACAAGGTTGTACAATTTGGAGTCCACCAAATCACAACTAGTCTCAACTAGAGAGAAAAGTTTAATATTCATATATTTCAAGATAGGCTGAAAATGAGAAATAGTTCTAAGTGTAGCTTATATAGATAGAGTCTACACCTGGTCTTTAAAATAATAGCCACAAGTTAGCTTTTAAAATATGGCCTCGCAGGGCTCCAAATCATTAGCCACAAGCATGGAACTCAAAAGTGGGTCCATGGGCTAGCACAAATAAGTCCATAGGTTGCTTTCCCGGGCTAGGCAGTGCCCACGGCTCTTGAAACGCAAACTCCTTCTCCAAAGCTAGGTGAACACCATGAAGGACCATAGCCTGACTCCTAGTGAATGGCCGGGACGGCTGGAACATGTCTTGATCAGTTTGGACT
>MCJB01003387.1:17623-32387 GCA_002018475.1 Nicotiana obtusifolia | reverse complement strand
TATATATATATATATATATATATATATATATATATAATACCTGAAGGTAGTAGGTTAGGGGTAAAATATACTTTTCCTATTTTTTCATTTGTTGATGCCCACTGAAAGTGAAGGTGCAGCAGGAGTTGAGGAGGAAGAAGGCAGTGAATAGTGGAGATATGTTCCTACGCCGTTGTTCGCACTCAATCTTTTGTCTGAGTTCAATTTGGTTCATATGGAATAGCTGCACTTTTTATTATTTGCCGAAAAGTTTTGTCGGAAACAGTTTATTTTGTTTCAATAATAACACACCAAGGTGGCCGTTGTTCGCCGGAAGTTCTTCTGAATTTTGCTGGTTCAATTAATACTTTCAAACACTCTTTTACGAGGAAATCTATAATATGTGTCATTTTGGAAACTTTACTAATTTGTTTTTTGTTTATCCCTTTTTAATTAAGATAAACTTTTCAAACTGCACAAAGTTTCTTTAAATTTAGTGCTAGATATTTCGACAAAGATATTGTACAAGGTATTAATATTGAAAATATTCTTATTATCCAACATTTTCTTCCTAAATATTTCCCCTTTTGTCAGTGGAATAGTAATATGTAAATTTTGGATGATGATAGGGTGAAGATGTTGAATGGGTTACAATAAATCTTCAGAACGCAAAGCCCACAAATGATGACTGGGTTGGTGTATTTTCTCCAGCAAAATTCAAGTAAATTTCTAATCCCTTTGGATGCTCCAATGCTTTTATAATTGATAGATAATTCAAAAATTCTGAAAATTACACAACTTTATATACAAAGTACCATCACGGGCGGAGCCAGCCTTATAGTTATGGGTTCTGCTCAACCCAAAAGTTTTAGCTCAAACCTAATATTTGTGTTAAATTTTTTTATTGAATATGTATAAATAATTTATTTTGATCCCTGTAAGTAAAAAGAATTATGGTCCAGAACCTTTAAACTAAAAATTCTAGATTTCGTGGTTGAATATTCTTTCTTGAATTTTACAAGGTACTAACTTTTTTCGTGTGATATACACTGACATG
Organism: Nicotiana obtusifolia; assembly: GCA_002018475.1. Classification (NCBI taxonomy): domain Eukaryota; kingdom Viridiplantae; phylum Streptophyta; class Magnoliopsida; order Solanales; family Solanaceae; genus Nicotiana; species Nicotiana obtusifolia. The sequence continues at coordinate 31,351 of MCJB01003387.1, read as the reverse complement.
TAAAAAGGTTTCACACTTTTAATGTAGTTTAATAATTATATGATGGTCTTCAAACAAGTTAATATATGTGATGATAGGTTAATTACCATTATTTGATAACTAAATAATATTTATATAAATTTATTTATAATTACTTCATAAGTAACTTGATTATCATTTAATTGATAATTCTATCTGTAAATTGTAGGTGTCCATTATCCCTTTTTAATCAAAGCTAGTTGAGTACTAATTTTACTTTTTGCTACAGTATTGTTGTTTGGATGTACTCTCTGTTTCATTACACGTGCATCTGTCATCGTTTATTCATATTCAAATAAAAGTTACTGAGTCAAAGAATTAACGGCAAAGAGCCAAATATACCTTGTACTACGAGAAAAGGTTTAGATATATTATTTATTATACTTTGGATTTAAATATGCTGATGCCGTAATATTATTGATTTAAATATACTCATTTTCTGTTAAGTTTGTCCGGATGGAAATCCAATTTAATGTAGCACTAACATTTTCTGATAGCGGTAATAGTCACAATAGTGGTGGAGGACAAGAAAATTTTAGTGATAAAATGAAAAGAAATAAAAGGGAGGGGTAAAATGGGCTAGGGGCGCTGAGGTGGCTATCCATGTGGCATTCACCTTATCAAATATCAGTGTCACGTAGGATTGAATGTCCATATTGAAAAAACTTAACGGAAGAGGAGTATACTTGAACCAATAGTATTAGGACAAAAATATATTCGAACATATTTTAACCTTTTCTCGCAGTAAATGAAATATATTTTGATCGTTTTCCGAAGAATTAAAGTTATAAGTACTACTTTAGATTGTAATTTTAAAAAATCGAAAAAGTTGAAATTAAAGATCATATTGTCGTACTCTTTCTTCATCTAGTCCACTACAACCCCAATAATTAGATAGTAAAATAAAAAGTGAAAGTGCATGTTACTCCAAAAATAGCTGCAGATTAAGACAAGAAAAAATATTATATATAGCCAACCAAAAAGAGGAAACACCCAAACAAATAATACTCCCTTCATCTCAAATTATCTATCATTATTATTAAAAATAGTTATTTCAAATTATTTATCATTCTACAAGTTTAAAATAAAGTTAAATATTTTTTTCATTTTACTCTTAATAATAATTGTTCTTAAAGATAGAGATAACATATAAATAAAGTAAATATTCAATGAAGAGAGATTATATTTTAAGATATAAATAAAGGTAAAATAGTCCAAAATTTAAACTAATTAATATTTTTTAAGGCGTACGTAAAAGAGAAATATGACAAATAATTTGAGAGGGAAAAAGTAATAATGGAAGTAAGAGGCACATGCCACTTTTATTCCATTTTTCTCTTTTACTTCTTAGGTTAATCATTTCTTTTGTTTTGTTATAACATTTTGGGAGTTATTTATCACGCAAACTTTTCTATTCATACTTTTTGACTTAAAAAATTTAATCTACCGGTTAGTCATGCTGGACTATTGGTGTAATGGCGTTCTAGGTAAAAAGTCTAGCCGTATTTGGTTATTTATATCGTACCAATAAATATAAATATGTATATTTTATTTACATATATAATTATGAATATGTTTTACATTTAATTTTTAATTATAATTAAATTATGTGATTAGTGCAATTATTGAATAAGTGTTACGGGTGTTCAACCACTAGAACAGTAGGACTGTCACTAAAGTCACCGAGCTATGTTTTTGGACGATGCTAATGAAATTCAACAACAATAATAAGCCCGGTGAAATTTTACAAGTGGGGTCTGGAGAGGGTGAAGTGTACTCCTTACTCCTACCTAATGAAGTGAGAGGCTGTTTTCGAAATATAACATAAAAAGTTACAAACTAGATTTTACTGTACATGTACAATATAATTTTCGGACGAAGATCTTTTCGCCCCTAAATTCGCCCCTGAGTGCCATGTCCTTTACTATTTGAAGGTAAAAACAAAAATTATAATCTCAAAACTAAGCCACTTATGTCGACAACGAAAAGAGTAAACTAAAAGTAAAACCATAATTGGCTCGGTTAGAAAATTTACTCTTGCTTATCTTTTGTTAATCTAACAATTAGTAAATGGTTCAACTGCAGTGAATCAATTTGTGACCCGGTAACAATTGATGAACAAAAATTTGGTGCTCCATTTTTATGTACTGCCCCCTTAAAGGTATGCCTAACAACTTATATTTCCATATTAATGGACTTCTAATGATCTTGATTTATACTTTTTTTTTCTTTTTTACAGTTCAAATTTGCAAATTACAACAATGTCAATTACACAAAGACCGGGAAAACTTCACTTAAGTTCAGGTTAATTAACCAGCGTGGGGATTTCTCATTTGCCTTCTTCTCTGGCGGTTTGTCTAATGTAAGTGTATTTCCATATTCTGTAAATTATATATTTTTTTTTTGCTGATATTGATTTTGTTATTGTGTGTGTTGGCATTTGAATTTCTCATGTATTTATGCTCTCATTTCTCTGGCCGAGGGTTTTGTAGTCTCTATGCCCTTCCAGAGGTAGGGTAAAGTCGAGGTCTCGTCTGGAGTCCCGATACTGAAGTTTCACCTTGGTAGCGAGTGCCCTTGGTGGGACGATGAAGGTTCTTCACTCTTAACTCGAGGTCTCGGTTCGAGTCCCGAGAATGAAGTTCACCTTGGTAGCGAGCGCTAAAGCACCCTATTCATACTGTCAGAATATATAACTTAAATCCATTTGAAATTAGGCAACCTAGAAGAATGACATATCAAGTTGTGTATAATGTGTTGGAGATGTGATTGATTTTACGTGAAACTTTTGTATATTAACTTTAACCTTATAAATAATTCAAAAGTATAGTTAAGAAAGTTATTTTCCCTTATTTTGGTTAAATTCAAGTGTGTTAGTTGACAAGTAACTTGGAGTTATTGAGAATGATTATAAATTGGAAATTAGCAATGAAACTCAAACTGTTCGTTGTCTGAGTTAATTACTTCAGCTTCTCCAAGCTGGGTAAGTATTTGAGCTTTGTAGGACAATTTACTTTACGCCAATGATCATTATAGTTTCTGTTTCTAATATACTTTATAGAAACTTTCTTGAGACTTGGATTTGAACTAATAGATTCATATGTATGTTACAGCCTAAATTGATAGCCATCTCAAATCACATTGCGTTTGCCAATCCGAAAGCGCCTCTTTATCCGCGTCTTGCTCTTGGGAAGTCATGGGATATTGTAAGTTTTATCTTGCTATGATTTTTTCAGCGTGTTCTGTTTTCGTTAAGATATGCATGTCCATTTTTATCCGTTATTACAGGGTCTTCAGTAAAAATATTGAATGTAGTAGTGTGTCAAGGTAATTGATGTATCAACTCCTTAAATTGGAGAACATGTTAAATTGATTCATTATTTGAATCCCCTTGTTAGAATTTCTGCTTTGTCATTGGTCTGGCCCTTCCCCGGATCCCACGCATAGCAGGAACTTAGTGCATCGAGCTGTCCTTTTTTTCACTGCAACCTATAAATTGGAGATTCATGTTAAGTTGTTAAGCATCCTGTCCAGTGGTGTGTCAAGGTAATTGATGTATCAACTCCTTAAATTGGAGAATATGTTAAATTGATTCATTATTTGAATCCCTTGTTAGAATTTCTGCTTTGTCACTGGTCTGGCCCTTTCCCGGACCCCACGCATAGCAGGAACTTAGTACACCGGGCTGTCTTTTTTTTCACTGCAACCTGTAAATTGGAGATTCATGTTAAGTTGTTAAGCATCCTATCCAGTGGTCGCATCAAACCTTGAGATTAACTTGTGGCTTTTTTTTTTTTCCTTTTAGATGACCGTTACGTGGACAAGTGGTTACAACATAGACGAGGCTGTTCCATTCGTCGAATGGGGTTGGAAGGGCCAAGCTCAACAACGCTCCCCAGCAGGGACACTAACATTTCATCGGAACAGCATGTGTGGTATGAGGACTTTTATTCAACAACTGTTTTGATCAATTGAAAAATGCATGCCTGATGTTCACCTTTTCATGTGTATTTTACTCTCTTATTCATGTATTCTGCCTGAAGTTGAAGATAGAGTAGGAAAGGGTGAAATTTTTGAATTGATTTAGTACTATGCATTCATTTTGCATTTTCATACTGAATAATGTTATAAACGCGTTTGTAGGAACGCCTGCTAGAAGTGTGGGATGGCGTGATCCTGGATTCATACATACTAGTTTCCTGAAAGATTTGTGGCCAAACATGGTGTAAGTTTTTCTAGTGGCCGATTTCTCTAGCGAAAAGTTACTTCATCGTTGAGATATACATCCCTTTTTGAGCTCTTAATTTGTGAAATTTCAGGTACACATACAAGTTGGCTCACTTGTTAAACAATGGTTCGATTGTTTGGAGCAAGCAATATTCATTTAAATCTCCTCCATTTCCGGGACAAGAGTCACTGCAACGTGTTGTGATATTTGGAGATATGGGGAAGGTAATCTACTATTATTACCTGTTCTTCTAATACAATGCAAATCTATTTTATCTTCTTCCAAATCTTGAAGAATGTGGTTTTCCAATATATGAAACAGCATCCACGCATAAAATCATCATGGTCAGTTTCCAGATCAACGAAAAAGAAGGAAAGCGAAATCATATAGCTGTACTATGTCTGATTTTAGGGGAGGATGAGACGTGTGCATCAAACATACTATTAATATTAATACGCCATCCAAAATTCAAATGTTTGTTTACTATGAAAAATAAGTTGGTCCTATCAAACAAAAGAGAAAAGACTGACCGGAGCATTATAACTGAAAAGACTTGCATTTACTTGGAGAGGATTCTTGCACTAGCATCTTATTATTTCACTTCTTGCATTAGCATCCAAGTCTAAATTACCAAGCTTCCTTGTACTTGGCTTATGATCATTCAACTTTAAACCTTTAAAAATACTTCGTGTACATTAGATTGATAACAATTCTTTTAATTCTTTTTGTTGTTTCAGCAAGAGCGCGATGGTTCGAATGAATATGCTAATTATCAGCCCGGGTCACTTATGACAACAGACACCCTTATTAAGGACCTTGATAACATTGATATTGTTTTCCTTATTGGAGATCTCCCCTATGCAAATGGCTATATCTCACAATGGGACCAATTTACAGCTCAGGTGGAACCAATAACATCGAAAGTACCCTTCATGATTGCAAGGTGTGTTCATCATCAAGATTCCTTTGTGATCGTGGATAGTCTGCTTTTAATTATTTGATATTGTATTTCATATAGTTCTTGTTCTTCTAAGTGTCTACGACGAAAATTTGTTTTGCAGTGGTAATCATGAAAGAACTTGGGAGAACAGCGGATCGTTATACACTGGTCTGGACTCAGGTGGAGAATGTGGTGTACCAGCCGAAACATTATACTACGTTCCAGCAGAAAACAGAGCTAAGTTCTGGTATGCGATTCATGTAAAACACACACATTCTTATTGCTAGTGGTGATAACTGATAATATGTGGAAAGATTATAAGGGCATTGAGTAGGGGGAAAAAAAGAAACTTTAAACATATATTGATACTAGTACAGTCTTAAAGGGTGCATAATTCAAGATGACTAGATGTTAGTGTTGCCCAATTTTGCTTGAGGTACCTTAAGTCCCTGATGTTAAGTACGGCTGCACGCTCCTCCTTCCTTAACTGTTGCTTTAGTGCAGTCACCAAGGCGACAAGGCATCCATTTCCTGGGTTCTGTCTTGAAAAGGTTTGCACTGATTATAGGACTGGCAAGCTTATATACTAATTGTTGAAGAAGCATTTGATGAATAGTTAGTGATCAAGTTCAAACTTCATCATTTGCATGTGGATTAGAAATTAAATGGTTTTTGCACTTGATTGACGTGATTTCACTTAATTGTAGTTATGTTCAATTTCACTATATTCATATTCTTGATATAATCCTTTCTTTAATAAAATACTCACTTTTTTACATTTTGTGCTTAAAGCTCGGATAGACCTTGGTGTTTTCCTATGCTTGTCGCCTTTGACAACACTGCTAAGAAGTCCGAAACATATCCTTTGCATAATTAAGAAACATCATTGTCTTCTCTATTTATCAGAGATTTCGCTTCTATATTAAATCCGATATGCTATTGTTGGAAGGTAGAGGAGAATGATAAATATTTGCAATGGAAGATTCAGTATTGTATCAGCTAGCACTAGAACAGGTCAACAGGATATCAGATGGACTGACCTTACCAGCACATTACTACTTTAGTTTCACTTTGGGTATTCTATAGATTCATCGCCGAATTGACTTATTCTATTAACAAGTTAAGATCCTTAGAGTATAGTCCTTGAGAAGGTGGTTGCCTTCATTTAACTAGTGTGTCATGTTGCTTTCCCTTGTTTTTCTTCTCTTTACATGCTTTTCCTTCACAAGGCAGGGGTAAGGTCTACATATACACAATACTCTCCTCAGATCCACCTGTGGGATCCGCATTGGGTTTGTTGTTGTTGTTATTGTTGCAGTTTAATTTAATCAACGTGTCGATTTTCACATGGAGTGTGTAACTTGTTGACAGGTATGCAGCCGATTATGGCATGTTCCACTTCTGCATAGGAGACACTGAACATGACTGGAGAGAGGGATCTGAACAATACAAGTTCATTGAGGAATGCTTTGCATCAGCGAATAGACACAAACAACCATGGTTGATTTTCTCCGCTCATCGTGTTCTTGGTTACTCTTCCAATGATTGGTATGCTAAGGAAGGCTCATTTGAAGAGCCTATGGGAAGGGAGCATTTACAAAAACTCTGGCAGAAATATAAGGTTGATATGGCATTCTTTGGACATGTCCATAACTATGAAAGAGTTTGCCCAATTTACCAGGTATTCAATTATATTTCTACACCTAAAGTGGGTACTATAGAACTATGATTTATTTAGGCAAATGTCTTACATGTAGAATTTGCCTAATTTTTGCTCTTTTTCGCAATATTTACTGATTTTAACCGAAGGGGAGCCTTGGAGCAACGATGAAGTTGTCTCCATGTAACCTATAATCAGGGGTACGAGCCACTTGCATCAGGGTAGGCTGCTTACATCACACCCCCTTGGGGTGCGGCCCTTCTCCGGACCTTGCGTTAACGCAAAAGGCTCCATGCACCGGGCTGCCCTTTTATTTATTGATTTCGACTCTACTTGATCTTACACATTTTTTCTTATTTTTAACATAGTTCAATTAGTGACAAAAACTCACTACTCCTTTTGGTCTTCTGTTCGTTCTAGATATACTAGAATTTGATCATTCTCCTTTTCTCCTTGTGGCATTTCTATGCAGTTGTACACCTATATTGTATCTGTCAATGCTGCAGTTCTTGTACTTATTTTCATGATTTTAGTATTTCATGTGTAGAACGCATCATTATTTCTTTGTATTGCTAGTTTTAACGTTAACGATATCTGAATAACAAGTTTGGATAGTCACCTCTAGTTAAATTTTTTCTTGGATTTTTTGTCGAAACCGTAAAACTTTTCTTACTAAACATGCACAACCCCGTTCAATCCTTTGAAAGTAAAAGAACTAGAATTTGCCGCAATTATTGTTATTTCACTTAGATGTTTGAAAAATCACTCATTTATTGTTGTCAAATTGTTGTATGAGCAGAATCAATGTGTGAACAAGGAGACGTCACACTACTCAGGCGTAGTGAACGGAACAATCCATGTTGTTGTTGGTGGAGGAGGAAGCCATTTGAATCATTTCACCACCATTAACACCACATGGAGTGTTTTCAAAGATTATGACTATGGATTTGTCAAACTTACAGCATTTAACCAATCTTCCCTTCTCTTTGAGTACAAGAAGAGCAGAGATGGAAAGGTGTATGATTCTTTTACAATCTCAAGAGACTACAAGGATGTCTTAGCTTGTGTCCGTGATGGTTGTGAACCAACTACTTTGGCTGATTAAACTCGTGTCTATAAGTGTATGTAGCAAGGAGTAAGTACCTTTTAAGTTTTCTTTCTTTTTTGTTTAACCATCTAGTATGTGAAGCCTGTTGCCCTGGCTAATTCAAATTCTCGTCGGATAAGTCCACTAAAAGGGTGAATAAGTACCTTTAAGTTGGTTCTAGAGATATTAGTATCTAAATCTTGCCTTTTCAACCTCTCTTATTATGTTTCCTTGTCTTTCATATTGCCTCCTGTTAAGTGGACGTAATTATGTAACAACAAATTTTTCTTAATTTGGAAAAAAATAATATCTACCTTATGGGAGGAAGTCATTTCTTTTACAAATATCTTAACTCTAACTCTGTATGACTTATTTAAGCCAATACAAAAATATTATCATCAATTTTAATATTTAAATTTTTTATTAGAACACTATTCAATTTGTAGACTTTGTTATCCATCTTTCATTAATATCTTTGGAAATACATTTTCCATTTACCAACCAACACTATATTAAACAGTTTTAAATCACTTTCAAAATAACGTCATGTACACACTGGTTCAAATACGATTGAAAAAACAACTAAATATTGTTTTACCAAAGTTTAATCTAACTTCATATTACAATTTGAATTTCCTCTATTCTTTTTCATTTTGTCAAATACTTTAAAAGGTAGGGGTTAGGGAATACCACCATAGTTCACATACGTGTCTAGGTTACTTACCATTTATTTTAGATTATTAATTAATGATATTAGATAAGATTGTCTATAATTACTTTTTAAGTAACCTAATTATATTAAATCTAAATTCTTTCCCAAAAAAAATAATAATTGTTGTGATAAGTGATCAAGAATGTACGAATATTCTACCCAAAAAAAAAAAAAATCTGTCCGATTAAACTAAATAAGGACCTTCAAGTTCTAAACTTGTACATAGTAGCACTGCATCTTTGCAAGAAATTTTTCAAGGGGGAGGAGAGGTACCATAGTTAGGACTGCTTAACGATGGATAGCAATTGAAAAAATTAATAATTACATACTTTATTATTTCTTATATTCATTATTTGATCTTGCAATCAATAAAATTATTTATTATTTTCTTGTATTGTGATATTAACAGTGCAATAAATATGCTTTTCAAGTTTCTAATTTTTTTATTTTAATTTTCAAAGTTATTAGTAAATGTTTGCCAAATATTTTAAAACTTTGAATTACACTACTCAAAATTTTAAATTAGTAATAGAACTTTTGACAACAAGATCTAAGGTAGTGTATTAGAATACATGACTAATAAGTTAAGTTTTTCACATCTTTAAATTAAGAAAACCTGTTTTGTTCTAATCAACTAAATCGAATGTTTTGATATATATTTCACTCTTAGGAAATGATAGAAACGCTAACAGTATGGTGATCATAGCTAACAGTATGGTGATCATATATGGAGAGGATTATTTACAAACATGTCAAATTTTACATTGTGACGATCCGGCCAGTCGTCTCATGAGTTAACGCTTCGTTTTCTCCATTTCTGCTTCATTATGCTTCGTTATCCGTGTTTTATGTGATTGAGCTGAGTAGTTTGCGTTCGGAGTGAATTTGGTAAGAAATGAGACACTTTGTATCTTTTAAGAAGGTTTAAGTTGGAAAAGTCAACCGGATGTTGACTTATGAGTTAGAGGGCTCGAATGTGAGTTCCGATGGTTCGGTTAGCTTCGGAAGGTGATTTATGACTTAGGAGTGTGATCGGAATTGATTTTGGAGGTCCGGTGTAGAATTAGGCTTGAATTGGTGGAGTTAGTATTTTGGCGATTTCCGATTGTTAGGCGAGATTTTGATCCGATGGTCCGAATGGAATTCTGAGAGTTGCTGTAGCTTCTTTTGTTATTTGGGATGTGTGTGCAAAATTTCATGTCATTCAGACGTGGTTGGTTGGGTTTTTGATCAAAAGAGTAATTTAGAAGATTTTGAAATTCTTAGGCTTGAATTCGACGCGAATTTGGTGCTGTGATGTTGTTTTGAGCGTCTGAAGGTGGAACAAGTTTGAATGATGTTATGGGATATATTGTATATTTGGTTGAGGTCCCAGTGGCCTCGGGTGAGTTTTTGATGGTTGAACGAACTATTTCATCTTTGGAAAAATTGCAGATTTCTTTTTTAGCTTCAGCTGTTTACAAGAAAATTTCTGGTGCGAGTAGTCCAGTTTGGAAGCTCATATCTTATAATCTATAAGGAATCAGAAAAATTGCAAAACATGAAAGTTGTAGCCCTTGTATTCTAGTTTCCATAAAGTTAAACCATTTATGATTTGGATATTCTATGAGAAAGTTATGATTGATCGAAGTTGGCTGGTGGAGCAATTTTGATAGAATTTTCTGATGTACTTCAGAAGCTCATATCTCGGAATATATAAAGAGTTATATGGTGTACAACCTATCAAATGAAAGACCTTCGAGTCTAGTTTCTAAATCTTCAAACCGTTGATCATTTGGATATTTCCACAAGGGGTTATGAGTGTTTTAACAGAAGGTGTACAGCAAGGAAAAATGGTAAGAGGATGTACAGCCTGCACAGTGCAAGGTACAACTCGATAAAGCCTGGGCAGAATATTTTTAAGTCTTCTTGTCCGCGATTTTGGGTATATTTCCTCTCATAGTTGCTCATTTTTGGAGGTTCTTAAAGGAAATTAACAAGGGATTCAAGGAGAGTTGATTGGAGGTAATAATTTCGGACCTAAAACTCGTTTATATTATGAAATCCACCTAGAAAATCATTGAAATCTTGCTAAAAATGGAAGAAATAGGGCTTAGGATTTTGAAATTCTAATTGGGTATTTGGAGGACCATTTGGGATCGGATTTGAGAACTTTTGATATGTATGAACTCGTTGGGAGATAAGGAACCCGTTGATGTGAAAATTTCTGAGCTTCGAGAAGTGGGCCCGGGGCTCGGGTTTTGCTAATTTCGGAATTTTTGGTATTTTTCGATTGTTTTCGCTTGGGCTTTGTCCCCTCAGCATATTGTGACGTATTCGATCTGATTTTGGATAGATTCGACGCACGTGGAGGCCAATTCGAGGAGCAAAAGCGTCGCGGGCTAGGAATTTAGCCGGTTCGAGGTGAATAGTGATTGTAAATGATGTTCTGAGGGTTTGAAACCCCGGATTGTACATCGTAGTGCTATATTAAGGTGAGACACGCGCTCGATGATGAGCGTGGGGTCGTTTACTACTGGGGATTGTGACTTGGTCCGTCCCGATTGATGATTTTTATCACGTATTTGACTGAAACTTATTTGTTATTATCATGATTTGGGCTGATTACCATATTTGGGCTTCGTGCCAATTATTTGAACCCTTCGGGAATTTTTATCACTATTTTCTCACTATTTTGACTTATTACTTGAACTCAGTCGTGCTGTTTTTACTGTTTTAAAACTCAGCCACTTTTACTTAGTTTTGAGACTTAAATAATATTTTAATGATGTTTTTAGGCAGAGAACTACTGTTTTATTATGCCCGAGGGGCTTGTGATGATTTTCTGACTGAGTGCGGCCGAGGGCCAGACGTGAGGATATTGTGACGGATATGAGGCCGAGGGCCTAGATACTTTATATGCCACGAGGTGGCTCATGACGGATATGAGGCCGAGGGCCTAGATACTTTATATGCCACGAGGTGGCTCATGACCGATATAAGGCCGAGGGCTTGAGATACTTTATATACGCCACGAGGTGGCTTGACTGATATGAGGTCGAGGGCCTAGATTTGATGCCACGAGGTGGCTTGATATTGCACTTGAGCCGTAAGGGGCCCCTCCCGGAGTCTCTACACCTCCAGTGAGCGCGGTACCCATTGTGACGTGAGATATACTCCGAGGGGCTGATATTGTACTATGTGATAGCCCAAGGGGCTGATACTGTTCCATGTGATAGCCCGAGGGGCTGGTATTGTTCTGAAATTTGAGCTCGAGGGGCTGGTACTGTTCTGCAATATTGCCCGAGGGGCGGATTTGTTGATACTGAGCCTGAGGAGCGATCTTCTATTTTTTTTTCACTTCACATTATTTACCTGAAAAATTACATGTTTTACTTGTTGAAAGGAGATTTTACTTGATTTCTCACTGATTTACTATTTTCAAATGATGTTTTACTGCTTCATTATAGAATGCCTTGTGCTTTACGTGCTTTTCTTACTTTTAGTCATTATTTATATTTATTACTCACTGGGTCGGAGTACTCACATTACTCCCCGCACCATGTGTGCATATTCAAGTGTTGTTGGTTCCGCTCCGGAGTGCTGACTCCTCCCGTCCAGGCGGTGATTCAGAGACTACGAGGTAGCTGTTGGCGTCCACAGCCCCGTATCTCCCTTATCTTATTGTTTCTATGTTCTTCAAACAGTTGTGCCAGATATTGTATTTAGTAGACTTGTATCAGGATCCTTAGTTGCTCATGACTTGTGACACCCCAGTTTGGGCTGTGTCGGGATGGTTTCTATTATGGTTAGTTATATTTCCGCGAATTATTGCTATTAAATTATATGCTTATATTGTTTTCATGTTAATTAACTTCTTAAAATGAGATTTTGGTTAAATTGGTTGGCCTTGTCTTCACGAGAGGCGCCATCACGACCGGGTTCGGAGTTAGGGTCGTGACATACGTACAAAAAGATAGGGAAAAGCCCCTGTCATATTGAATACGGCTCACCAATATCCTTTGTTATCCTCTTGAATTTAAGATCACCTTACAAGTAAATTTTTTAAAGAAAGATTATTAAGAAACTCTAATGCTACTTTTGACAGTTTACTGCCATCGAAGATTATGTCCTTGTGTTTCTCACGCATTGAAGTTGTATTCGGTGAATAAAAGATGATAGTTTCCTTCTTTTAACTATAGCAACAACAATCTTAAAACCATTATCCGAGAAATTTCAAGCATAATTGACTTCACCTAATGTCTCCAGCACAGATTATCGGAACGACTACTACTGAGAACAAACAGCTTTCGGTCAATTGCAACCATATAAAGATTACTTGTGTTTTATTTAAAGATCTCTTGTGTTATCTTTTATTATTTTTTTGTGAAAAGGGTCATTTAATTACTAATATAACATTTAAGTGGACTATAAAACTAATTTTTCCGATTTCTCATGCATGATGTCGAATAAGTTGCTCCAGTGGACTAACCAACACATGTGCTATTTCAAATCTTTAATTTTAGAAAAAAAATTCTGTTTTGTTTTTCGAATTTGTAAAATGCATCATTTGTAGTAATAACTATAAAATGATGAAAGAAAATCGTTCTCCTATGTGTTGTAGATTTTCTTTATCTAAAAAAGAAAGAAAATTTATACATACACAACAAGAAAGAAAATTTATACATACACAACCAGACTAGACAACACCCATATCTAATCTTATATTTCGTGATAACAATCATTTTGCAAATTTGCAAATAATAATGGGCGTCAAATAAGTTAGCTTTAATTAAAATTCTTCTCAATCGATCTCCCTGCTGCTTTATACTAGGTAATGCTTTCATTTTCTTTATTTATCTAAAATGACTTAATTTATTCAATGGGGATACAATATTGAAAATTGTAATTCAATCTTCCGTGTCAACACTGATGAAAACGAATATTTTTACTTTCTCCAAGTTCCTTCTTATTGCCGCTTGGATTGAATTTGGTAATGCGATGAGTGAAATAGGTAAATATATATATATATATATATATGTATATATATATATACATATACATATATATATATATATATATATATATATATATATATATATAT
>MCJB01003387.1:0-11500 GCA_002018475.1 Nicotiana obtusifolia | reverse complement strand
TTTCTCTCATACTTCTAGCTTATTCCTTTACCTCTGTTATGCTCTCATTGCCCACAAACAAAAGTTGAACTCCTCTGTTCTTTGCTTGCACTACTATTAGAACTCAGTCTGCACCTATCTTCAAATCCTAGGTGATCAAGTTTGATTTGACACTTTTTGATAAAAACATGTTATGGTTCTGTACGATTAATTGCTTTCATTCCTCATTCAAGGGGTCAAATGGAATCAGGGTCCTTTCACTCATATAAAGCATAGGGGCATAATAGAGAAATTTTTTGAATTGATTCAAGAGTGCTTGTCTTAGTATTATATATTCATTTTGCATTTACATACTGAATATTTTTATGAATGTGTTTGTAGGACCACCTGCTAGAATGTGGGCTGGCGTGATCCTGGATTCATACATACTAGTTTCTTGAAAGATTTGTGGCCAAATGTGGTGTAAGTTATTCTGGTGGTTCATTTTTCTAGCAGCAAGTTACTTCATCATTGACATGTACATCCCTTTGAGCTGTTTTTTGTGAAATTTCAGGTACACATACAAGTTGGGTCACTTGTTAACCGATGGTTCAATTGTTTGGAGCAAGAAATGTTCATTTAAATCTCCTCCATTTCCATGACAAGAGTCACTGCAACGCGTTGTGATATTTGGAGAAATGGGCAAGGTAATCTAGTCATAGTATCTGTTCTTCTAACTCAATACATATCTTTTTTTCCTTTATCTTACTTTCTAAAATTTGAAGAATGTGGTTTATGTCACGTTCCTAACTACCCCTAGCCGTGACTAGCACCTAGCTAACACGATCCGCCAAGCGAACTAGTTTTCCATTTACTTAACCATTCATTCACAACGTTTTACAAGGCAAATAAATATTCCAAATAAATCCATTAATTAATTATGAAAATTAAATAACGAATCTAAAGCGAATAACACTGTAGCTCATATCCGATGCTAGACCATGGAGCATCTATATAGAGTTAGTCATGTTTATGATAGGTGTGCAAACCCCAAAAGAAGAACATAAATACAACAACAACCCAGTGTAATCCTACTAGTGGGGTCTAGGGAGGGTAGGATGTATGCAGCCTTACCCCTACCCTGGAAGGGCAGGGAGACTGTTTCCGATAGATCCAAGAACACAATTATATAAAAATAATTATATAGGACGGCAACCTCCACGGACAAAGTGGCGACTCACCTCAGCAACAAGATCAACTCTAGTAAACTCGTGAGCACTAGCTTCATAACCAACGATAATATCTGCATGAACATGCAAATAAGGAGTGAGTTATACACAAATATAACCCAGTAAGATATGCGACTTTGAATACCCCTGGAACAAGTATTAGAAAATACAATCACAGCAACATCAAGCATGATATAATAAGCACAACAATTATATCACAACACAGTATAATATATACCAACAAGAGTTAATGGGAATTAACCAACAAGAGTACACTGCATATCAACACAGTCCACACAAAGGACTTGTCATAAACGGCAGTGAAGTAAATTAAATAAACATCCCGACGAGTCCACGTCAGCATACACAACGCCTCAAAAGTGTACCGCATCAGCATATATAGTCCCTTAACATATTACGGCAGCGTATGTATGCCCCTAATATATATATATATATCACGGCAACAAAGGAATGATATCAGACGCCCCAACGCCATGGCACACAACGATGCCACACCACAAAATATTTTATCATAAGAATTTGAGTACACTTGAAAAAAAAAAATGTATACGCAGCTGGCCACCCCTTCTGCCAATCACACGCTTGTCCGAATGCATGGACCAGGTGGACAAAATATATTTCAAAATGGGCTTTGAAAAGCAAGCGTCAGAGCTTAAAGTTTTAGTTACTTCAAATTCTCAATTTTAGCACGCTTTCCAATGAACTAGAATTATTCTACCAGGTCCACAAAAATGGGTTTGAAATGGTCAAAACCCTTAGATGAACATCCAGATAATTTTTAGCACAAGTTAAACTCATGGTCAAAGGTTGACCTAAAAAAATCGACTCTGGTCAACGGGTAAGGATTCCCGGCCCATGGCTGTGAGAGGATTTCAAAATGCTAATCAAAATCAAATTTTAATGACAGTTCTCTCAAATGGACGATTGGGATTGAACCCTAGGGCTAAACTTTCTTAATTCCTCTCTTTAATTTGTGTTCTACCCGCTAATTGATAGGTATAATCTGTTGCAAACTTTACTACAGTATTTAACAATGTCCCATAACAGATTTGCAGTATCAAGATTACCTCTTCCGTGGCTTTAATCCAAAAGCTCAAAGCTTGAAATTCTTGAGACTTTCTCAAGGAGAATCTGTCATGATTCAAGGTTTACACCGTTATCATCTCTTCCTAATTCAATGGAATTGACTCGAAAATGTCATGGAACACTTACCTTGGAGGTCTTAGGGCTTGGGGTTGTCCTTAGCTCTCAAAAACACTACTAAAATTGTGCCAAAACAATAAAATTTCTTTCTTCCGAAACCCCTTGAGTTTATATAGCCATTGGACCTTAGAATAACCCGACCGCCACACTAAAAAACGCACCTGGAGCCTTGTGCGGTTGCAGGTGTGTCGCTGTGCTCGGACTTGACAGCCATCAGTAAAATGCTCATAAGGTTTTGCAGGAGTATCAGAATAACGAATGGTTTGAAGTTATGGAAGCTAGACATCAATGGCTTTAATTTGATATACTGTACCGCGCACAACCCATTCTACATTGGGAGATATTATTGTTTGAAGTTAGGATATCTGTGAGTACGGTCGTCTTCGGTTCTAATCTTGCTCCCATGATACCGAAACACCCGAGTCTCCTCGAGTCCCAACCAAACCATTCCAGGAAGTATGAAAACTCAATTTCATCTTATATAAAGTGTAAAAATACTCGATGGGACGCATTTACTAAAACTGAAAGGCCGGGTTATTACATTTTCCCGTATAAGAAACAGCAAACATGATGCATAAAAATTCATCACTATGAGTTTCAGTAATGGAAAAGAAAAAAAAGTATATAGCCGTACCATGTCTGATTTTATGGGAAGGTGAGACATGTAGATAAATCATACAATTCAAATTAAATTTATCATCCAAAATTTACCTCACTTGTGGGATTATATTGGGTTTGTTGTTGTTTATCCAAAATTTGAGAAGTTTGGCTACTATGAGAAATTAATTGGTTTTATCAAACAAAAGAGGTAAGAAAGATTTAGGTCGTTGAATGCAAAAATGAAGAGGAACAAACTAAGGTGCAAAATTGATATTCGATGCAACTGTAGCAGCACGAGTAAATTTAAAAAGTGAGGACATAAGATATGCGCAAGTTAGCATTTGGACGTGCATGAACTCTAGCTAAGATAACACCTTGGAGTGAACGGACCAGTGTAACTGAAAAACTCTCATTTTCATAGACAGGATTCATCCACTAGCATCTAAATTTATATTTCAATTCTTGCATTAGCATAATAGCATCTAAGTCTATTTGCCAAGCTTCCTTGTTCTTACCTTATGATAATTCAACTGTAGTGTAAACCTTTAAAATGCTTTGTCTCCACTGAATTCATAACATTTCGTTTAATTCTTTTTGTTGTTTCAGCAAGAGCGCGACGGTTCAAACGAATATGCTAATTATCAGCCTGGCTCACTTATGACAACTGACACCCTTATTAATGACCTTGATAACATTGACATAGTTTTCCTTATTGGAGATCTCCCGTATGCAAATGGCTATCTTTCACAGTTGGACCAATTTACAGCTCAGGTGGAATCAATAACATCGAAAGTGCCCTTCATGATTGCCAGGTCTGTTCATTGTCAAGAATGCAATCATGTTTTTGATATTGTATTTCACAGATTTCATGTTTTTCGTTTTCGTGCCTCTTTTGGAAGATATAGTTATTGTTCTTCTAACTGTCTGCAAAGAGAATTTGTTTTGCAGTGGTAATCATGAAAGAACTTGGGAGAACAGTGGATCAATATACAATGGTCGTGACTCAGGTGGAGAATGCGGTGTACCAGCTGAAACATTATACTATGTTCCAGCAGAAAATAGAGCTAAGTTCTGGTATGTGATTCATGTACTTCAATGCAGCAAAGTATGACAACGTAAGATCTTCTGAAAACACACATTGCAAGTGATGATAATATGTGTAAAGATTAAGAGCTTGGGTAAGGGGAAAAAGTAACTTTAAAAATCAACAGATAGATACTACTACCTTCCTCCCAATTCATGTGACACTCTTTCCTTTTTAGTCAGTCCCAAAAAGAATGACAGCTCTCTATATTTTATAACAAGTCAACTTAAAAAAAAATTTATCCTTAATTAGATGATTTTTAGTTACACAAATTTCTATGGTTTTTTAGACACAAGTTTCAATAATTTTCTATTATTTCTTTAACTCCGTGTCCAGTCAAACACCTTCATATAAATTGGGACGGCAGGAGTAATACATTTTTGAACTTCATGTTTATCATATGTATAAGGGGACCCTTAGGAGAACATGGGTGCATAATGCGAGATAACCAGATGCCAATGTTGTTAAAACTTCGCTTGAGGTACACTTAAGTCCTGAAGTTAAGTAAAATACAGGCTAAGCACTTCGCCATACCTAAATGATGCTTCAGTAGTCACCATTGCGATAAAGGATACACCCCATCCCCATGGGTTCTGTCTTGAAATAGGTGGTACTCTATAGTGAATAAAGACTGGAAAATTCATGTATTAATTATTAAAGAAACGTTTTAAATGAATATTTTGTGATTAATAATTGAACATAGAAATTTAAACTCACATCTTTTGCATGTGGATTGGAAATTAATATGGTTTTTGAACTTGATTGACATAATTCACTTAATTGTAGTTCTTTGAGAATTTCTCTGTATTCATTTTCTTGATTTGCTCCTTTATTTACTGAAACATGCACTTTAATTACACTTGTCCTTAAAGCTCCGATAGATCTTGGCACTTGTCTTTGCTTGTCATCTTTGACAGCAACCGCAAGAGGTCCATAAGATACCATTGTATAGTTAAGCAACATCATTATCTTCTCCATTGTTAGACACTTCGTTTCTAAATTAAATCTGATATGCCATCATCTAAAGGCAGTGTAGAATCTTCATGCAGGTTCTTTGTTAGGCTTCAAAATCACCTAAAGTTTGTAACGGCAGATCGTATCAACTGGCACCAGAACAGCATACCATATGGACTGCCCTCACCAGCACTATTACTACTTTAACTTTGACTATTAAATCTGTAGAGGGTTATCTTGCCGAATTGATCTCTTTAGTTTACAAGTTAAAATCCTACAATATTTCTGCTCCTGTCCTTGGGAAGTATGCTGCCTTCATTTGAACTTGTGTGTCATGCTACTTTTCAGTGTTTCTGTCACACTACAATAACTAGCGTGCCTCAGTCCCAAGCAAGTTGAGAACGGATATATCAATCCTCACTATCCATATCACTCCGTTTAATCTTCACTATCCATGTCACTCCGTTTAAGTTCATCTCAGTCCAATATTATAGTGTTCATGTGTTTCTGTCACAGTGCCCCCCCCCNAAGTATGGCGAAGTGCTTAGCCTGCATTTTACTTAACTTCAGGACTTAAGTGTATCTCAAGGAAGTTTTAACAACATTGGCATCTGGTTATCTTGCCGAATTGATCTTTTTAGTTTACAAGTTAAAATCCTACAATATTTCTGCTCCTGTCCTTGGGAAGTATGCTGCCTTCATTTGAACTTGTGTGTCATGCTACTTTTCAGTGTTTCTGTCACACTACAATAACTAGCGTGCCTCAGTCCCAAGCAAGTTGAGAACGGATATATCAATCCTCACTATCCATGTCACTCCGTTTAAGCTCATCTCAGTCCAATATTATAGTGTTCGTGTGTTTCTGTCACAGTGCCCCCCCCCCCCCCCCCCCTTGTAAACTGCTGTTTAACTTAATGAACATGTCGTTTTTAACATGGTGTATCTTTTTGACAGGCATGCAGCAGATTATGGCATGTTTCACTTCTGTGTAGCAGACACTGAGCATGACTGGAGAGAGGGATCTGAACAATACAAGTTCACTGAGAAATGCTTTGCATCAGCCAATAGACATAAACAACCTTGGTTGATTTTTGCTGCTCATCGTGTTCTTGGTTACTCTTCTAATGATTGGTATGCTAAGGAAGGCTCATTTGAAGAGCCCATAGGAAGGGAGCACTTGCAGAAACTCTGGCAGAAATATAAGGTTGATATTGCATTTTATGGGCACGTCCATAACTATGAAAGAGTTTGCCAAATTTACCGGGTATGCTCTATATTTCTAAACATGTGTAATTTCACCCTTCTCCACAATTTCTAAAAATTTTGACTCTACTTGATTTTACACATTTTTCTTATTGCTAACTTAATTCAAGTAGTCACTGAAATTCATTGCTCATTTTGGACTCTTCTATTCACTAGATATACTAGAGTTTCATCTTTCTCTTTTCTCCTTTTGGCATTCCTACGTGATTGTCCTTAATGTATAGTTAATGCTAAAGTTCATGTAGTTGTAATTGTTTTCATGATTCTTAGTATTTCATGTGTAGTAATTATCGGCATAAATCATACCTAGATAACTCAAAAACCAGTTTCCCCGAAAAAGTAAAAAATGATAAGACTTATGATATCGGGTCCAGCTAGAATGGGAATATATACCTCTGGATGATCGAAGAACCAAAAGAGATGCTACAATAATATGGGGTCTCCCCCGGGATCAGAAAAGGTTGTATTAAAGTTTTGATCGGTTAATAACATAGTAATTGCACTTGCAATACCGAAAGTGATAATAAAAGCGGGAATCACTAGAACGTCTCTTTTCTCTAATTACTTGTTTTAACTTGAGATATTTGAAATAATGAATTTGTATAACCACCTCTAGGTTTTGGTTGGCATTTTGGTTGAAATAATAAACTATTCCTACTAAACATGGACAACCCGTCAACCCTAAGGGGTCGTTTGGTTCATGGGATAAGATGGGATAAGTTGGTATAGAATTTGGGATAAAATTTATCCCTTGTTTGGTTTGAGGTATTAATTAAACCTGGAAAATTATACCACAAATTGGGATTAAATTATCCCATCTCCTAGGTGGGATAAGTAATACCAGGATTAGTTATTCTGGGATAAAGTTATGAAATGACCAGATTATCCTTCTTCCCTTTTACCGGCAACCTTTCTGAGGCTTTACGTGTTTTATTTGACGAAAATAGTCTTACACCTTCGTTCTGTTGCTCTTCTACCCGTTTTGCACTGATGCATATCTTATGCATTTAACTAGACATAGATACTTCTTAGTTTGTTATTTTAAAATAATATTTGTACCAAACTTGCTGAATTACCTGAATTCGTAAACCATTTGACACATCCCCATACCAGCTTTTTGACTGGTGATTGTAATCTTTGTTCCATTTCCCATCTCAAAGAGTAATGGCCAAGAACAAAAAGAAGAGAAATGTTGTATAACTACCTCCACCATAGTTTACATGTGTGCAGTGAACAATTTTCTAAGCCACTAGAACATCCAAGGTTAATACTGGAAATAAAAATTTATCCAACTTTAAACAAACACATTTGGATTATATATTGCATATCCCATTTTTTATCCAATATACCAAACAAAGTATATAGCACTAAATAATTTCGGGATTATTAATTCCAGGATTGTAATCCTAGGATAATCTTGTCCACGAACCAAACGACCCCTAAGAAGTAAACCCTGCAGCCACTGTGATATGGTGTTGTTATTTTACTTGGTGAAATGATATTTGAAGGAGGGGGGCTTGAATTATAGAGCAACATTTACAATGAGGATTCTTATAGCCAACCCCAACTTGCTTGGGGTTGGGTCGTACTTGTTGTAATGAAATGATACTGTTATTTCACTTAGATGTTTGAACAATCATCATTTTATTGTTGTCAAATTGTTGTATGGACAGAATCAATGTGTGAACAAGGAGACATCACACTACTCGGGCGTAGTGAAAGAAACAATTCATGTTGTTGTTGGAGGAGGAGGAAGCCATTTGAATAAATCCACCACCATTAACACCAGATGGAATGTGTTCAAAGATTATGATTGGGGGTTTGTCAAACTTACAGCATTTAACCAATCTTCCCTTCTCTTTGAGTACAAGAAGAACAAAGATGGTAAAGTGTATGATTCTTTTACAATCTCAAGAGATTATAAGGATGTCTTAGCTTGTGTCCATGATGGCTGCGAACCAACTACCTTGGCTAGTTAAACTCCTCGTGTCTACAAGTGTATGTAGCAAGGAAGAAAGTACCTTCAACTTTTTTCTTTCTTTGGTTAAATTATCCGGTACTAATCCGTAGTCGTGCTGAGTAGATATACTAGGGATAACGGGGGTTCGTTTGGTATGAGGGATAAGAGATAATTAATCCCGCGATTAAATTTGAGATGCGTTTATCCCACGCTTGGTTCGGATAAAATCGCTGTATAACTCATTCCGGAATTAGTTATTCTGGGATTGTTGTGTTATTTTTGTTCCTATGGGAGGGTGGGATAACAATTCCGAAATAACTAATTCTGAGACAATTAATCATGGGACAACTTGTTTCTCAGCCAAACGACCAAGTATTTAAATCTTTTACTTCTTTTTTTCTTACTGTGTCTCGTGGCTTTCGTAGCCTTCTCTTAAGCGGATATAATCGCGTAACCACCAGTATTTTCTTGTAATTTAAAATAAATAAAGAAGAAGAGCATATTGAGTAACTAATAGATTTTCTTTCACAAAGTAAATAATGGAAAGAAACCAACTACTCCATATAAAGTTGTGGTCCTAGTTCTTCTTGATATAATCTTGATTCTAGTAACTCTTAAAATTAAAACTGTGATCTTTTGCTCACCGGGAAATGTTGTTCACATCCAAACCATTAAGAGAAAAGCGAATTAAATTTCAAAATCTATTTAACATCCACTCAATCTATTATTTCTTAGTGAGATGGAGAGATCATGTAGGAACAGTACCAAAAAAAATACTTGATAATAGTATTATGTTAAGGAATACAAGCAAACACACATCAGAACATAAAAATTAGTGTGATCTCTATATCTTCTGCTTTCCTTTAAATTTTTGTATAGGCCATCAAACATTGTGTTGGGATTGATAAGATCTTACTTATTCTTAACCATAACTTTCGAGTTCGAGATCTGAAATGGAAAAACCCTAAGTAGGAGGTGCTTCCCCTTAAATAGGTCTTACCCGACAGACAATTTAGATTAGTGTTGTTAGAGGGTCCAGAATACTAATGGTTTATATATATGTCTTGGACAAATACAAACCAAAATAAGAAAGTAGAAATAGTAAAAAATGCACAGGCACTATATTTGGTCTCCCACTTAATTTGTACTTATTTCTTTTTAAAATTTTTTTAACTAGTACCTAAAGTTTAAACAATTTCAAGTCTTTTTCTTCTCCTCTTCCTCCTTCTTCTTCTCGGGTGACAATGATTTTATATGATGTTTGCGAGCATATTTTAAGGTAGTTTTATGATGTTTTACAATGGTGAGCTGATGTGGCTCTTTAATTTTCACTACTGCTTAGGGTTTCTTCTTCTTCTTTTTCTTAATTGTAAAATGGGTTCGTTAGATTCATTGTTGTTTTGACAAATTGATGCTTGGGGTTTATTCTTGATGATACTTGGAGGTTATTTTTCAAATTCAAGCACATCTGGAGTAGATTTAGGTGTTGCATTATATACTGGATTGTAAAAATTCGAAGAACAAATTTCTATTTCTGGGCAGTTTACACTTCAACCCTATTTGGCTTTAAATGCAGGAAAACGTTGGTTACACTTCAGACCTATTTGGCATTAAGTGTATTTGAAGTACAATTTTGTTACTTCAAACTTATTGGCCTTAAGTGCATGAAACCATTGGTTGCACTTTAGATCTATTTGGCCTTAAGTGTATCTGAAGTATAATTTTTTCACTTCAGACTAATATTTTTTTAACTTCAGACCTGATAAGTCTTAAGTTGATCGTAAAATGGATAAACTTACAAATTTTTGTGCAAAGCGGGTATAGATTTAATTATGACCCGAAAATCAAGTATAGATGCAAAAATCCCGTAGAAATAACGTCCAATTTTCGACTGTCTTTGAAAAATAGCTACTATCTTGGAGTTTCAACTTTTGCTCAAATAAATTTCATAACAGAATTTTGGATTTTCAACTGAGGACAGAAATTATTTTTCAATTATTACTTGAAAATTGACTATTTGTAAATTTAAAGGAATTAAGCGGAAAAAAAAATATACGAAGAAAAAAAAAGAATGAAAACATTGGCTCGTGCACAGCACGGGACCCACCGCATATAGGATATTTGTGAATACTAATACCATCATGCCAAACACATTGTTTTTTTCATGGCAAGAAACACGTGAATTGTCACAATCTAGTCTATATCTTAGTATCTTTCAAGCGAGAAAAAAGTTATACTCATTCCGGTCCGCAGTAAATGCGCATGGGATAATTTCATATTTAATTATTCCTGTGATTCAATCGCTTTCCTCTCCCGCTTTTTCTTGTGTACTATGTCTATAAAGTCCTTAGTATTCCACTCACCTATTCCTGCCTCACCTACTCCCATATCCCACAAACAAAAGAAAAATGAGGAGCAAATTATACTTATTAGTTTGGGCTTTCAGTTTTTTGTTGACTTCAAATAGTATTGTTTTAGCTGATGAAGGCTATATTCGATTGGGACGCCATGAACATGACCTCAGCCAAGGGGAACAGCCATTGTCAAGAGTTCAAATACACAAAACTGTTCTTGCTCTACGTAAATCTGCCTCCATTAAAGTTGCTGGATCTACTCTTCTTGGCTCTATGGTAATTTTCACATACTCATCTTCATTCTGCAGAACCACTATTTTTTTGTTTTTCTCTCCGCCTCTTAAAAATGTCCATAGGTTTTTTTTTCCTTTAATTTTTTTCAATTTTTTTCTTTCAATTTTGTAACTTTTTGAAGATTTTTCTAAATAAGCTTTTCAAAAACCAAAGGTGATTTTGCCAACTTTTTCAAAATTTGTGGGAAAACTTTTTTCCCACCCGCAACACTGCAATATTTTTCAAGTGAAATATGTGTTTAAACTTAACTTAAATTTCATTCAACTTAACTCCAAATATATATATATATATATATATATATACACTGTACCTGAAGGTAGTAGGTTAGGGGTAAAATATACTTTTCCTATTTTTTCATTTGTTGATGCCCACTGAAAGTGAAGGTGCAGCAGGAGTTGAGGAGGAAGAAGGCAGTGAATAGTGGAGATATGTTCCTACGCCGTTGTTCGCACTCAATCTTTTGTCTGAGTTCAATTTGGTTCATATGGAATAGCTGCACTTTTTATTATTTGCCGAAAACAGTTTGTTTTGTTTCAATAATGACACACCAAGATGACCGTTGTTCGCCGGAAGTTCTTCT
>MCJB01003383.1:0-11830 GCA_002018475.1 Nicotiana obtusifolia | reverse complement strand
AATCCAGATTGGTTCTGAGAAATGTATTTAGGTAGGAGCTTCTCTAGTCTATCATGAATGACTCTTGCGATAACTTTGTTGATAAAGTTACTCAAACTAATGGGTCTTAATTCTGAAAATGTGTGAGGATTCAACTTCTTGGGCAGCAATACTAAGTTAGTATGAGTGATGGATTTCGGCAACGGTGCTCCTCCAAAAAAATGTAAAACAATACTATGAATGTCAGTACCAATCACATCCCAGCACACTTGGTAGAATAACCCAGTAAATCCATCTGGGCCACTGGAATTCTCTCCATTCAGTTTGAAAACAGCTGCCTTTACCTCCTCCAAAATTGGATATCTGCACAGATCAACATTTTGTTGCGTGGTAACCACTGATGGCAGAATTTCGAGCATGGAGAAATCATCTGTGTCTCCCTCAGTTGTGAACTGATTTTTGTAAAACTCCACTGCTCCGTCAGCTATTTCTTCCTGGTTTTCTAACCACGATCCATCTCCATTTTGAATTCTTTTCAACTGTAGCTTTTGTCTCTTCCCGTTAACATGGTTGTGAAAGAATCTAGTATTCCTATCACCTNCTGGAGCTCTTCTTTTTGCAATCCTAATCCTTAGATTAGGCGTTTGCGATTTATCTAAATTGATGAGCTTCCTTCCTTCAGTTGGTAATTCATTGAAAGAGTAGAACTGTAGAGTACCTGCAAAACAGAGAACCAGGTTAGCAAAAAAATCTGCTACTACATTGCCTTCTCTGAATACGTGTTGCAGTACGACATTGAAATTATCCTTCATCTCCTTAATCTTCTTCACTTCAGTAATGATCTCCCAAGGTGTATCCCATTCCCCTTCAATCACCTTCTTCAATACCAATGAATCAGTTTCTAAAATGAGAGGATGCAAATCATGCTCGACACAGTATTCTAATCCCTGCTGTATTGCTTTTGCTTCAGATACTATGTTAGTAGTTACTCCTATTTCCACTGCCTTTGCATATACAAAATCTCCCTTGTCATTCCTAATGCAGTAGGCATATGAACTTGGCTCAGGAATGCCCTTTGATGCACCGTCTGTGTTGCATTTATACCATCCTTGATATGGGAACTGCCATATTACTCTCTTAGTAACGACCACCGGTTTATAAGCTTCTAAATATTGAACTATTTCCGGCCATAATGCTGGTGGATTTGTTAACCATGGGTACCTACTCTTTGCTAAAAAATACAAAGTCTTGTTCACTTCGTGACAGACCCTATTCGATGACACGCTGCCACCATGTTTCCCCTTATTTCTTTTCTTCCATAATTCCCAAGTAATTATAGCAGGTGCCGCTTGAAGCAAAGGTCGCAATTTTGAACAGCATTTGACATCCCAGAATCTGCGTATGACTTGCTTCAACTGTACCATGGCACCCATAATTCCTGCTACACCCATGAACATCTTCCATACCTTCACAGCTGTGGGGCTCGTCAAAAAGATATGTTCAATTGTTTCTTCTTGAGGGATCTGACAGCACCAACATCTCGAGGTAACTATGTACCCTTGTCTCCTCCATAGATCATCCGTTGGTATCTTCTGCTTCCATAATCTCCATAGGAAGAAAGAAATTTTAAATGGTAGTCCCTTGGTCCAAGTTAATCCCAGTTCTCTGTTTTTGTTTGCTCGATGCGTCAAGAGTTTCCAAGCAGTAGTTAGTGAAAATCTGCCCGATGGAGTTGGCATCCAGTAAGGTGTATCCCAGCTTATGTTTGCATTATTATAGTCCACATTTTCTTTGACATGTGTGGCAATATCATCAGGTAGTAGCTGCTCCAGTAGTTGATTGTTCCATGTTCCTTGTTGTCGCAATTCACATACATCTTGATAACCTTCCTGTACGTGAAATTCTTCTGGGACAACATGATACAAAGGCCCTAATCCAGTCCAATTGTCATTCCATATGCTCGTTTCACCTCTGTTTAATTCCCACAGAATCTCGTGATCGATATTGTCTCTTGCTATTAACATTTGTTTCCAGACATTCGAACCTTCTGTAAATCTAACAACAGTTGGTGCTTGCTTCTTACAGTACTTGTTCCACATGAAGTTAGACCACAACGTTTTTGTAGTTCTAAACTTCCACCACAACTTGGCAAATAATGCCTTTGACACATCCTGCAGCATCCTAAATCCCAAGCCTCCTTCCTCCTTCGGCAAGCACAAATTTTGCCACGATGTCCAATGTCTGTTTCTGCTTTCTTTGTTGTTTCTCCAGAAAAATCTTGCAAACATTTTGTGCAAATGCTCCATAACATTATTTGGAGGATCGATCACAGAAAGCATGTGTACTGGCATGCTTTGAAGCACACTCGTAATTAGTGTTGCCTTCCCGCCAAATGATAGAAGCTTACCCTTCCAAGAATGCACCTTATACTTAATGTTTTTAATAAGTTCATTGTAATACTCCTTTCTTCTCCTGCTGTAAAAGATTGGACATCCCAAGTACTTAAATGGAAACTGGCCTTTAGAAAATCCAGTAATTTGTTCAACTGCTCGAACATGTACATTTGACGCACTGTTATGCATGAAGAAAGAGCTTTTTCCTTTATTGATCTGCTGTCCAGAGATCCTCTCATATCCTGCTAATACATCCATTATTTTATGCATTGATGGCGTATGCGCAGATGCAAAAATAATGGTATCGTCAGCATATGCCAGGTGGTTTAAAGGATCTGACCATTTTGGCATTCCAAAACCCACAAAAGATCTGTCGTCAAATAGCTTATTAAGTGACCTCGACAGTACCTCAGCCGAAAGAATAAATAATGCTGGA
Organism: Nicotiana obtusifolia; assembly: GCA_002018475.1. Classification (NCBI taxonomy): domain Eukaryota; kingdom Viridiplantae; phylum Streptophyta; class Magnoliopsida; order Solanales; family Solanaceae; genus Nicotiana; species Nicotiana obtusifolia. The sequence continues at coordinate 9,022 of MCJB01003383.1, read as the reverse complement.
GATAAAGGATCTCCTTGCTTTACCCCCCTGCTCGATTTAAAGAAGCCTGTGGATTGTCCATTGACTAACACGGAGTACCAGTTATTCGATAATAAGTTCCAAATCATGCTTATGAAATGCTCTGCAAAGCCCATCCTTCTCAAAACGTGCATCAAGTATTTCCAAGACACTCTATCGTACGCCTTTGCCATATCAAGCTTAATCACTACATTTGCAGGCTTTCCTCTCTTCCTTATATCAGTGACAATCTCCTGTGTGAGTAGAATATTTTCAAAAATACTCCTACCTTTTAGAAATCCAGATTGATTGTGTGATATGTAGCTATTAAGGAAACCTTCTAGTCGATCGTGAATGACTCTTGATATGACTTTGTTAATGAAGTTACTCAAACTAATTGGCCTTAGATCAGAGAATGTTTGAACTGTGGATTTCTTAGGCAACATCACCAAATTAGTATGAGTGATCGATTTAGGCAATGGGGCACCTCCAAAAAAATGAAGAACCATGCTGTGTATGTCGAACTTCAGAATCTCCCAACATGCCTGAAAAAAGAGTCCTGTGAAACCATCTGGTCCACTGGAACTCTCATTACTTAGCTCAAACACAGCAGCCTTTACTTCTTCCATCGTCGGATATCTACAGCATTCCAAGTTCTGTTCCAGTGTTACCATCGATGGTACATTTTCGAGCATAGAATAATCTGTTGGGTCTCCTTCATTTGTGAACTGTTTCTGGAAAAAATCAACTGCTGCCTTCGATAATTGTTCCTGACCCTCTAGCCAATCTCCATTATCGATTTGAATCCTTTTTAATTGTAGCTTCTGCCTTTTACCATTTACAAGATTGTGGAAGAATCTTGTATTCCTGTCACCTTCCTCGAACCATGTCATCCCAGCCTTCTGTTTCCAGTATTCTTCCTCGATTGCTAAATATCTCTTGCGTTCTGCTTGTGCTCTTTAAAGGATCATTCTGTTTTCTCTCGATGGATCTTCTTCGAACAATATTTCCTTCACCTTCACAATGTCTTCAAGTATTGCCAATTGCTTGAAAATATCTCCAAAAGTCTCTCTGCTCCACTTTGATAAAGCGACCTTAACTTTTTTAAGCTTATGCTTAAAAATTAGATATGGGTCACCTATAAAATCAGCTGACCAATTCTCTCGAACGACATCCATAAAACTTTCATTTTTAGTCCAGAAATTTAAAAATCTGAAAGGTTTTGCAAATGTCGCTGCTTGTTCACCACAGATCATGAGTAATGGGGCATGGTCAGACCCAGTTCTGATAAGATGTTCGATATCAACAGTTGGGTACAGCTTCTGGAATTCTGAATTTACTAAGATCCTGTCTAACCTTTTAAATATACACTCCGAGTTCGATCTTCCGTTCCACCATGTGAATGGGCTGCCCTTATAACCTTGATCAAAGAGGCCACACGAATTAACGCAGAATGCGAAGTCTTCATACTCTGGTGGTAAGACGGGCAGTCCTCCTATCTTTTCTTCTTCTGATAAGATTACATTAAAATCACCTCCGACCATCCAAGGATTGTCCATATCACTGGCCAGGTAATACAGATTGTCCCACAGTTCCAATCTTTCCAAAGCATCACATTTAGCGTAGACAAAAGTCATAACAATTTGTTTATCACAGTCATGTTGTACTAACTTAATTGTAACCTGCTGCTCCGTATCCATCACCAGTTCCCATTCAAGATTTGAATTAAAGAACAACCAGATTTTGCCGTTGATGTTGGAATATGCATCGTTCATATGCAACCTGCTCTTATATCTTTGTATATGACCAGCTTTTTGAAATGGCTCCATCAGTGCAACAACAGTAAAATTATGTTCCTGATGCATTTTGATCAGTCTTGGAAAGGCCTGTCTGTATTGACAGACCTAATGTTCCATGTAAGGACCTTCATCATCAATTATTATGCGAGTTTGCCCTCTTGGGCAGGGTTCTTGTTGGTTGCTCTTTGTTCTTTGATTTCTTGTTCTTCTTCCCTGCCTTAAGGCTCGATGCAGGGGATATATCAGCTTCTCTTGCTATCTGCTTAAAATTTGCGGCAGTTGATTCATCTTCTTCTTCTTCCTCCATCTGCTGACTTTGTAAGCAAGTGTTACCAGTTGGTTCTACATTGTGAGTAACAATATCATGGAGTGTTTGTAGCGGGCTTTTCAATGGGATATTAACTTGCAATTGCATTCCTTTTTCACTGCTCGACTCCCCAGCTAATTGCAATTCTGCTTCAGCTCGATCTATGAGGTACATTAGTACTCCATCAACTGTTGCTATCAATTCTCTTGACTCTGCAACATTTTCTATTTGCTGTTCTTGTGTTCCTTGCTGAAAATCTTTTTTGGATTGTGTTTGATTCCCATACTTGTTCACAACCAGCGGTGTCCTCGAATTGTCTTCGAGTTGCTTCATAGAATAGTTGCTTTGATTACTTGCATTGGTTTCAACCGAACTTGAATTGGCTTGACAAGTAGGTTGAACTCGAGAGCTGGTGGCCTCGATATGGTCTCGAATTCCTTGGATTGATACTCCAGCTACTGGTGCATTTTCAGCATTGTTCTCCTTTTGATCTACTGGTGCATCTACTGGTGATTGAGCTGATTTAGTAGATACTTCTTCAGAAGTAAACTCGTTGTCATCTGCTTGCAATCTTGAATCATCAAATGTTTGAGATGGAATCTCCTGACATGACTGATTAACAGTCACATTCATCCTCCTGAGTTCATCTAATTCAGTACCAAATCTTCTGTGCACCCATTGAATTGTAGCTTCTTTTTGAACATCAATCTCACCCTCTTCAACATCTCGACTTCCAGAACATATATTTCCCTGCACAGAGTTACTGATATCCTTATTTTCATTATTAAGGATTTTGTCGACTGCTTCCTTCTTCACCATTAAACTGTTCGTGTCCTTTACTTGAGTCTGTGCTGTTAATTTTATATTTGACTCCATCACATTTGAGTCCAACACCTTATGTTGTAACTGCTGGATACTTTCGACATTTCCAGTATTTTTCTTTGCATTATCATGATCCTTGCCATCTGTAATCTTCAATACAGGTTGTTCAACTTCTTCCAAATCCAGAGCATCGAATTTGTTGGAAGTTGTCACTGTCTCTTTAATTCTTTTTCCTTTATCCTTGGTTTATTTTTTCATTTTCCTCTGGAGCAATTATCAAGTGTCCTCTGTTGTCCCTTTGATGCACATTTTTTCTAGCTTGCTTCCATTCCTGCTTATCCTGTTTGTTAATGGCTCGGCCAACCACTTTACCACTTGTAAGCACCTTTGTTGAATTAGCGGCAGTGCCGACGAACTCCTTTGCTTTCTCCTTTTTGTCTTCAAATTGCCTAAGTTCTGGATTGATCACCCAACATTCATTTTCAGTATGTCCTTGCTTCTTGCAACTCTTACAGTATTTGGGCATATAATCATACCTTATCCTTATCCATTTTGAAACTTCCGGGCCAGTTTCATCCTCCTCCTCAACAATCTTAATTCTTTGCGGCAATTTAGATAGTAAATTCACTTCCACTTTCACCTTAGCACAGCTAGGTCTCGTACCATTTTGTGTAGCCAAATCTAGATGTAACGGTTTACCTACTGCTCGTGCCAGTGAAAAAACAAATTCGTTGCCAAAGAAATTAGGAGGCAATTCCGGAAAGCTAATCCATGCGACTGCTATGGGCGTTTCTTCCTCTGGAGTCCACCACGGATTCCATTTCGTGCATCTCATCTGCCACATGGAACCTTGCACCTTCAAATAGATAGCAGGCTTTGATAGTAGGTGAATGTAATCCTCCATCAGCGACAGCCTTATCAATATATGATTGTCTTCGATGAGGCCAATCGAGCATGGACCTTTGAGTTCACATTGGATTGGAATGACTTTACGTAAGTCATTGATCACAGGTTTCTCATACGAGAATTTTCCTAGGACTGCCAATTGCAAACCTTGTTTTGCAATCGATTGCTGAACTTCTGTTTTCTTCCATCGAACAATGGGTTTGCCATGTAAGAATTCAATTGGCTTAATAGGGATGCTGGCTTGTGTTTGGGTGACATTATTCAATTCTTTGGGTTGAAGCAGATCAGCATACTTGTAGGGCTGATTCATGTGTGGATTTGACGGAGAAGACGACTGACCAACCACAGGTGGTGGCTGGCCAGTGGCCATTGGGTCCATACTAATTCACAAAACAGAACCACGACTTCAAAGCAGTCCAACACTCTGCTGCGTATCAGTTCTTGGAGTAATTCACTCGTCTCAAACACTGCTCTTCGCAACTTCACTGGAATCAATTCACAGCACCCAGTAGCTCAAGCTTAAATTGCAATCCAGTTCAAGCAACAAGAAATTCCTGAACTGATGTTCCACGTCTATCGCCAGACCTTTTCTCTCTAACACATCGATTGATATAATCTAAGAGGGAGTGGGTACTGTTTGGCTAACACGTGAGAGTAAATATGCAATTGATCAGTTGCTATCAATGTCGATTACTGACTCAATTTTGTAAAATAATTTTGTAAAATCGCGACTGTTTTTTTTGATGGTAAGCGACCAACGTTGGTCGCTATACTCGAACAATTTTAAAATCTGGGCTGGTTTGCGACCAACGTTGGTCGCTAATTTCCAGAATAAATTTTTTTCAGTGAAAAGCGACCAACTGGAGACCAACGTTGGTCGCTTTTCTTGGTTCATTTTTTTTTTCCAGAAATCGCCTGTTTTGGCAGCTACACCACCTACCAGCTTACCAAAATCCTAAGTAGGCATTTTATGCCATAACGGACAACAACGACGACAACAACAAACCAAATTCGTTTATGGCATTTTATGCCATAAACAACAACAACAATGACAATTTGACCTATGAGGTGGAGCCAGTGGCGATTTTGGATCGTCAGGTTCGGAAGTTGAGGTCCAAGGAGATAGCTTCAGTGAAAGTTCAATGGAGAGGTCGGTCCGTGGAGGAGGCTACCTGGGAAACCGAGCGGGAGATGCGGAGCATATACCCTCGCCTATTTGAGACTTCAGGTATGTTTCTTGACTCGTTCGAGGACGAACGTTTTGTTTAAGTGGGGGAGAATGTGACGACCCAGCTAGCGTCTCGTGATTACCGCTCCGTTCTCCCCATTTCTGCTTTATTATGCTTCGCTATCCGTATTTTATGTAATCACGTTGAATGGTTTGCGTTCGGAGTAGATTTGGTAAGAAATGAGACACTTAGTCTCTTTCAAGAAGGTTTAGGTTGTAAAAAGTCAACCGGATATTGACTTATGAGTTAGAGGGCTCGGATGTGAATTCCGACGATTCGATTAGTTTCGGGTGATGATTTATGACTTAGGAGTGTGATCGGAATTGGTTTTGGAGGTTCCGTGTAGAATTAGGCTTGAATTGGTGGAGTTAGTATTTTGGCGATTTCCGGTTGTTAGGCGAGATTTTGATCCGAGGGTCGGAATGGAATTTCGAGAGTTGCTATAGCTTCGTATGGTTATTTCGAACTTAGGCGTATGTCCGGATTTGAAATTGGAAGTCCGTAGGACAATTCAACATATTTTGGGCGAATGTTGGAAAATGGAAGATTTTTGGAAAGTTTGACCGAGGAGTTGACTTTTTGATATCGGGGTCGGAACCCAGTTCTGAAAATCTTCATAGGTCCGTTATGTCATTTATGACTTGTGTGCAAAATTTGAGGTCAATCGGACTCGATTTGATAGGTTTCGGCATCGAATGTAGAAGTTTGAATTTATTAGTTTCATTAGGCTTGAATTGGGGTATGATTCGTGTTTTTTAGCATTGTTGAATGTGATTTAAGGCCTCGACTAAGTCCATAATATGTTTTAGGACTTGTTGGTATATCCAAACGGGGTCCCGAATGGCTCGGGTGAGTTTCGGGTGGTTAAACGGACTATTTCATCTTTAGAAAAAATGAAAAAAAATTGCAGAAAAAACTGGTGCGAGTAGTCCAGTTTGGAAGCCCATATCTTGTAATCTATAAGGAATCAGAAAAATTGCAAAACATGAATGTTGTAGCCCTTTGAATCTAGTTTCCAAAAATATAAACCATCCATCATTTGGACATATATACAGAAAGTTACGATAAATTAAAGTTGGCTGGTACTGCTGTTTTAGCGACCAGATTGCAGAAACTTAAGGACCGAAAATGGTCATTTTCTTCATTTTGTTTTGGATTTTTGGAGCACGGTTCTAGGGCGATTTTTGAGGATTTCTTCATAGCTTCGACTGGGTAAGTGTTCTACATCCGAAAGTGACTATATTTCATAAATCCATGGTCATATTCATCGTTTGATTCGAGTTTTGATGAAAAAAATCAGAATTTTTGTAAAATCTTTCAAAAATGAAAATTTAAGATTTGGAGGTCGATCCGTTATCGGAATTTGGTAAATTTGGTATGGTTGAACTAGTATCGGAATGGGTATTCAGATTTTGTAACTTTTGTCGGGTTCCGAGATGTGGGCCCCACGGGCGAATTTAAGTGCAAATTTCGGATTTTATTGGAAAAATTAGTATTTTCATATGGAATTTATTCCTATAAATTGTATTGACTTAATCGAATTAATTGTGACGTATTCGTTACGATTTTGGGTAGATTCGACACGCGTGGAGGCCAATTTGAAGGGCAAAGGCGTCGTGGGCTAAGGATTTAGCCGGTTTGAGGTGAGTAATGATCTTAAATGATGTTCTGAGGGTCTGAAACCCCGGATGGCACATCATAGTGCTATATGGAGGTGAGGCACGCGCTCGATAATGAGCGTGGGGTCGTTTACTACCAGGGATTGTGACTTGGTCCGTCCCGATTGATGATTTTACTATATATTTGATTGAAACTTACGTGTTATCATCACGATTTGGGCTGATTTCCATATTCGGGCTTCTTGCCGGTTATGTGAACCCTTCAGGGGTATTATTTGGGCTTCGTGCCGGTTATGTGAACCCTTCAGGGGTAATTTATCACTGTCTTCTAACTGATTTGATTCATTTCTTAAATTCAGTTTTGAAATTCAAATGATATTTTTAAATGATTTTAATGGGATCGGGTGGCACGCCGCCACGAGATGTGATGTGAATGGATCGGGTGACACGCCGTCACGAGATATTGCGCTACTGCACCCCCCACAGTAAGCGCCGGGTACCCATGGGAACGGGTGACACGCCGTCACGAGATATGACTTGGCCAGTTATGATATTTTCTTTTACTTCATGTTATTGACTTGATTATTTACATGTTTTACTATTTCATTATGGGTTGTTGTATGACTTATGTGTTTCCTTACTCTCAGTTGTTATTTATAATTATTACTCACTGAGTTGGAAGTACTCACATTACTCCCTGCACCATGTGCGCAGATTCAGGCGTTATCGTTTCAGCTCCGAGACATTGATTACGACTGTCAAAGCAGCGATTCAGAGACTACAAGGTAGCTGTTAGCGTCCGCAGCCCGTATCTCTTTTATCTTGTTATTTCCAGTATCTTCGAACAATTATGCCAAGATATTGTATTAGTAATCTTATTATTAGGATTTTCATTAGTTGCTCATGACTTTGTGACACCCCGGTTCGGGCTGTAGTCGGGATGGTTCATTGTATTTTGCCGCAAATTGCTATTATTAAACCGTACTTATATTATTTTTGTATTGTTTAACTGTTTGAATGAAGTTTAGTTGAATTGGCTGGCCTTGTCTTCATGAGAGGCGCCATCACGATCATGGTTGGGATTTTGGGTCGTGACAATTCTCCACCGACCTACTACTTTTACCCACAACTAGATTATGAAATATCCCATGGCTACCAACGATCTCTCCATGATTAGCCCACACAAAGTAATTTTCTATAAACCCCTTTCTATAAAGATGAACCTTAACTTCATCCGATTTTCCAAAGGTATGGTGGAAGTGACATTGCATGTCTAATAAAGTCATCCACCCCTTCTACAAAATCCTCCCCCAATCCCCGTCGATTAGGATAATTCCTATTGTACATCCAAGTACGATGTTCCATCTGTACAAATAAAACAAGAGGAAATTAATTTAGTTAATTCATATTCCAATATTTTTCTAGTTAATTAATTTCATATTCTAAAATTTCAATTTTTAAACTAAGAGTTAATTCATATCTTAAAAGTTCAATTCATAAACTAAAAGTCCAATTCGTATCCTAAAGGTTTAAGTATAATCAAATTCATAAAGAAAACTTGCGCTTTTCCATTACTCTGCAATTAAGTGCAATATTTCGTTATTATAATTTTTCTGTTTCTTAAAAGTTAGCACATTGAGGATTGAATTTCCATTATCATTAACTGTTGGAGGAAAAGCATGTTAAAGTGCACGTAAAAAACAGCATGTAAATGTGCAAATTTCAAGCTTTGAGGTGAAAGACAATGCTCTAAAATATTATGAGAATCATTCCATACGCAGTAATTCCAGAAATTAGACCCAAATTTTTTTTTTTCCAGAAATTAGCAATAAAATACATTGTACAAAGAATTGAAACACTAATTGAAACAATAAACAACAATACATCAAATATTGTAACACACACACCAAAAATAACAAAGATTGAAGGTTATAATTCTAACATTGATTTTTTATAGGTGGAGAAGGAGAGAGAATAGGCGCGGCTGGTGTGACACTGATTGCAGCGACGGTGGCGACGAGCAGCGGCGGTGCGTGGTGTCGCGGGGTGGGGGAGTGGGATTAGGGTTAGAAAAATTATGAAAGTTGGGAATTTTGGGCGAAATAAGGAGAAATCCCGCTTTTGTTTCTGTAATTACAAAAAGCGACCAACTTTGCGACCAACGTTGGTCGCTTATCTGAAAATTTTAAAATTGAAATTTGCGACCAACGTTGGTCACAATTTTGGTCGCTCCAAACCTACTCTGTTCTATATAATACGTGTATATGTATATAAAACACTATAGTATATATATGTATATATTTATTACTACAGTATATATATATATATATATATATATATATA
>MCJB01003381.1:285663-377997 GCA_002018475.1 Nicotiana obtusifolia | reverse complement strand
CCCCCCCCAAAAAAAAGTTAGGCAAGATACTTACCTCAACTAGGCCAACTCAACCCTCGAAAATAGCTTTTCTCCTAAATTTCACTCCGCATGGCTCAAATCTAACAAAAAATGACTTAATAACACCAAACAATGCAAGAGAAACCAATTACAATAAATAAAGCTATGATCTTTTTATTTTTCCCAAAAGGTCAACAAAAGTCAATGCTGGGCTCGCCTTGGATTCCATATCCAAGCTTACTCGAGCGAAGGCCGAACCAATACAAGCTCACACGAATGAAAATCGACTCAATCGGAGTCCGGTAGCTCAACCAATTCGTCAAACCATCGCTCTTGGGTATTCGTAACCCCAAAGTCCAACCCACACTAGTTGGGTCAAAAATCTCCCAAAATACTCCTCCAAAACTCGTCAAGTTCGAGTATGTTCTTCTCGAATATAGGAGAATAGAACCGGAAAATAAACGCCTCTAACTTATTTTAAATTTTTAAAATTTAGGACATAACCCTAGGTCTTGATTTAAAGAATTAAATGAAATTTCAATTAAATTCATGGATTAAAGCTTAAACTAAAGGAAAGAATTAAATGAAATTTCAATTAAATTCATGGATTAAAGCTTAAACTAAAGGAATGAATCAAAGAAAAATACTTAGGTTATGGTTTAGACTTTACCCCATGGAAGAAACACGAAGAACATCCTTGAATTCTCCTGATCCCAAACTTTCAAGATGAGAAAAACTCAAACAATTCTAATAGTAAAAAACGCCCAACTGTTCTGCCTTATTTCTTGTGCCAAACTATCACGATACTCGCTTTTGATGCCTCCAATGGATTCATAATAAAATTTTAGTTAAGTTATGCTTTTGAATCACTCCATTTGACCTTATATTGAAGGATATATGTTGGTTTCAATATTTGGAAATAGTGCAGATTTTTAAATACGAATTCAGCGATAATTTCGTAATTAATCTAAAAAAAATCTAGCAACCCAATTCTTAGTAAAATGATCATAAATTCCTTATACGATGTCGAAACTTGATGATATATTTGCTATGGTTCCAAAATTACGATACGGATATAATGATTTAGTCGAAACACAAATCAAAGGCCGTTTGCTCAATATGGTAACCTTTATGCTCAAATCAACGTCGAAACCGAAAACAATCACCATACAACCCAAACTTATCCAAAACTCATCGGAATTTAACCAAACTTTGTAGACATGTATAAAATCACCATACAAACTTATTGGAATAATTAAGAACCAGAATCCAAGTCCGTTTACCTAAAAGTAAAACCTTGGTCAACTCTTCCAACTTAAAGCCTCTAAAACGAGAATCATTCTTCCAAATCAATCGGAACCGCTCAAAAAATGAAACCAACCATACATACAAGTCATGATACATAAGATGAAGCTACTCAAAGTCTCAAACCACCGAATTGAACGCCAAAGCACCAAACGACCGATCGGGTCGTTACATTTGCATTAGAGAAGATACACAAAATCCAACCACTGGCCAATTTCTATAATCCGCGTGTACGTCATCAAGGAGAAAATTGTGAGGAAGACCCTAAGGAGATGGATCATTATCCTCACATTACACGGACAACTCACATGCTGCACTAACGACTCACATGCCAATAATGACAACCGCACAGACAACTCATGTGCCAGAATCAGAATACCGCAGGGGCAACTGTCACGACCCCAATTTCCCTTCTTAGGATGTCGTGATGGAACCTAGTCTCTAAGACTAGGTAAGCCTAACATTTAATAATAACTTGACAGAAATAATCAACAAAAGTACGAAAGCAAGACTGATAAACTCATATAACTTCCAAAATAGGATCTCAACAACACACTTCCCAAAATCGTGAAACTGAGTCATAAGCTCTACAGAATAAACTAGAATGTCTACTACAACACTGTCTGAATGAGAAATACAACAGAAAAGAAAGATAAGGGAAGGTGGCTTTGAGGCCTGCAGATGCCGAGAAAGTATACCTTGCAGTCTCTGGATAACAGCTGCAATCAAACACTAATGTCCAGCACGAGCAGACGTACCTAGATGTGCACAAAAAGATATGCAGAAGCGTAGTATGAGTACACCACAACGGTACCTAGTAAGTATCAAGCCCAACCTTAGTAGAGTAGTGACGAGACCAGGTCGAGACACCTACTAGGACATTATAAACAGAATGAAAGCATTATAATGAGAAGTAATGAAAAACGGAGAAATAAATGATACGAAACAAATTAATAACATAGACTAATGAAAAAATTGTAAGCATAGAGATAATATAAAGAAAGCAATTAAAGAGAACCAAAATAGTCAAATGCGGACAAAAACTGGTAAGACAAGGAATAATAACACAGAAATAAGTGTTTCACCAATAACTCTTTTCAACATGAGATGCACAAGAAGAATCACAATCGAGGTACCGCCTCATATACAACAAGAATCATAACCGAGGTACCACCTCGTATTCACATTTCTCAATTTCAATCACGATATTTCCTTATACCATCGTATGGGCAGTTTTGCCCGAAATAGCTACATGCACTTTAGCCCACCTTATGACGCCGCATGGCTTCAAGTAATTCCCTTACTAGCAAAATGTACATATGTCCCACCTTATGCCGCCACATGGACATTAACCCCTATCCTTATACCGCCACATGCGCATCGATATCACTTCACAATAACAACTCGCACTGCAATGCCCATACGCCACAACTTTCCAATAATCAACAATATCAATGTTTTCACAATAATAGCCCATAGCTCAACCACAATGTGTACATAAATATCAACAATAACAATGAATGTATATTCCTCAATAGAGAAGATATATCAACAATTAACAACTTTGCCTCCATGTGATAACGACTTTCACAACTTCAACACCAATAACTCAACGATGAGAGAGATAATGTGTAACCACGATATCAAATAAGAATAACTCACAATGGGAGAGATAACATGTAACAAGGACTTCAAATAAGGATAAGTCAACAATGGAAGAGATAACATGTAGCAATGACTTCAAGTAAGGATAAATCAAAAATGGAAGAGATAACATGTAGCAATGACTTCAAATAAGGATAAGTCAACAATAGAAGAGATAACATGTAACAATGAAAGAGGCAACAACTTCAACTAAAGCATAAGAGCAAAATATCGATTATGATGTAGAGCAAGTGTCAACAAAGTCAAATAAGGCATGTAAGGATAGACTAACATAAGTAAGAGTAGTTGGACTATGAGAATTTAAAATGTGATATGACAATTCAATTAAGGCATGAAAAAGGTCTAAGTAGCCTAAACCGGTCAAATATCATATACAACCTATGTACCCACTCGTCATCTTGCATACACGACTTTCACATTGCACAAATGACACAATCAATCCCAAATCCTAAGGAGTAGTTTTCCCACACAAACTTAGGCAAGATACTTACCTCAACTAGGCCGACTCAACCCTCGAATATAGCTTTTCCCCTAAAATTCGCCTCCACACGGCTCAAATCTAACCAAAATTGACTTAATATCACCAAAAAATGCAAGGGAAAACAATTTCAATAGATAAAGCTATGATCATTACACTTTCCCAAGAAGTCGACAAAAGTCAATTCGGGGCCCGCCCGGTCAAAACTCGGGAGTTCAAACCTTATTCTGAAATTCCAAGGCTATTCCAAACCACCTGCAACGAACAAATCCAGGAGATTGAACAAAATCTCATTGAGCATTCATGTGCCGAATCTCACAAGGATTTTATGATGAAAGGGAAAAACCCGTTATGGAATAATGAAGAGTTTTTTTATCAAGCTCTCTTTCAAGAAGAATGCGAAGAACTCTTGGAATTTGATATAATAGAGCCACTAGATTCACAATGGGCAAGTGAAGCATTTTATGTCAACAATAAGGCTGAGCAAACAAGAGGAAAACTCAGGTTAGTTATTAACTACCAGCCACTTAACCACTTCCTCCAAGATGATAAATTCCCTATTCCAAATAAACTTACTCATTTCTCCCACTTAGCTAAGGCCAAATATCTTTTCAAGTTTGACCTTAATATGGATTTTGGCAATTGGGAATCCACCCCGAAGAAAGAGCCAAAACTGGATTTTGCATCCCCGATCATCACTATCAATGGAAAGTCATGCCCTTCGGATTAAAAACTGCACCCTCTTTATTCCAAAAAGCCATGATAAAAATATTTCAGCCCATCCGCTATACCTCTTTAGTTTACATGGATGACATCCTGTTATTTAGTGAAACCTTAGAGGAACATGTCGACTTGCTATTTAAGGCATTGGTAACACAGTACGGGATCATGCTTTCAGCAAAAAAGATGGTTCTTGCTCAAGAATAGATTGATTTTCTCGGAATGCATTATGTCCAAGGTGCATACAGTCCAGGACCACATATATGTCAGGAACTACTCAAATTTCCTGATACCGGAGTCACAAAAAAGCAGATCCAGCAGTTCTTGGGTGTAGTAAATTATGTAAGAGATTTCATCCCAAATATCTCTACATCCATTTCTCCGCTCACGAAGATGCTCCAGAAAAGGCTCCGTCATGGGGTAAGGAACAAGATAAAGCAGTCAGGGAGATAAAGGAGATACCTAAAGATGTCAAGTCTCTCTACATCCCTTCAGACGGTAAAAAGATACTGCAAATGGATGCAAGCAATAAATACTGGAGTGCTGTTCTATTTGAAGAAAAAGATGGCCGGAGGAAGATATGCGGATATGCTAGTGGAAAGTTCAAAGATGCCGAGCAACATTATCAGTTCACTTTCATGGAAATTCTTGCAGTAAAGAACATAATCAAGAAGTTTAATTTTTTCCTAATTCACACATAATTTCTGATAGAAATGGATAAGAAGGCCTTCCCAAAGATGATCCAGATAAATGCAAAAATTATTCCCAATCCTCAGATTCTCAGTGGGCCCAATGGTTCTCTCCATACAAGTTTCAAGTCAAGCACCTGAAAGGAAAGGATAATATTCTCGCAGATTTTCTGTCTCGACCGGAAGAATTCTCAAAGAGATTTTTCCCAACAAAGATGAAGTCAAAAGAAAAGCTCATCAGCCACATCTTCATGTTTTCAAATGTACCAGGAATGAGTTCATTAAAGCCAACGGATCACCACCAGAGTTGTTCAATATCTTCGATCCTTTTGAACCATCAATTATAATAGAAAGAAGAACTTATTATGAGCTCCAGGTTTTCCGGCAACATGGAAGATCTATTCTCAAGCCTTATGGGGTCAATCCAGAATATCCATTATGCCACATATTCATAGCACAAGCCAAGGCAACTATTATGGTTTTTCTGTTACCTATGCCATCAGTATTATATTTTCATGGAATTCAAGTGCAACATCTTCAAGGATTTTGAAAATATTGAAAATGCTCTTAAAATATTTCTATTATGGTTCAAGCCTTGAAGATATTGGATAAAATGCTTCAATGATTCCTACAGGTATTCATGTTCCATAGGCCAGTGAAGATTATTAATGAAAAAGTCCAGGTACAAGCAGAAGTATCATTCTGGTGGAAACTCCTCGTGTCTATTTTATCCATAGAAGAAGAATATAGTGAAGCACAAAGAATTATCTTCCATAAAAATAGGTGTATCCCAAGAGATATATGGCCAAAAGATTGGGCAAGCTAGAATTATACCGGCACTCATCCTCACTGGGAGAGAGTCCGAGAAGCAGCAAAGGAACACAAGATCTTTGAAAAGACCATCAAGTTCCAAGTGAAGCAACACAACGATCCGAGCCCCACTTGTGAGGGGAAGCAACACAGCGAACAAAGACCGTCAAGTTCCAGGCGTTACTACACAAGATCTTTAAAAAGATGTCTAGAAGACAAACCCAGAGAACCGATGGAAGATAATTATCTAAATCCCTGCAAATCCCACCATAATCCCACATTATCTCCCAAACAACCCTAAAATATCATCTACCCATGCCAAGACAAATTTCCACATCTTCCCAAACTATCCGGGCCCCACTTTCACATGCTTCCACATGCCTTCACATGATTTGTCACATGCAACGTCCTACTTTCACATGTTCCTACATGCTCCCACATACTTTCACATGCTATACCACGTATGTTTTACCTCTTTCACATGTTTTCAGTAGCTTTTTTAGTTGATTTGCACAAGGTCCTCCACATGTAACAAGGGACCCACTTGTAGATAGGTTTGCCATGTAAGATAGGTTTATTTTATAATATAAGTTTGTCTTGTAATAGCCTCCTAAGCCTATATAAAGGAGGCCATGTAGTAGTTGTAAGGACATCTTGTAACCTTTGTAAACCTTTGTGATATATTACATATGAGTTCTCTCTAAATTTTCTCTTATTCTTTCTTTCGAATGGATGGAAATGCCGGTCCATGTATGAAAATAGATTAAGAATACTCTAAGAAAGTTAGTTTCTTGTAGTATGAAAGTTTTCCAAGTTATAACAGCTAAAGTTAGTTAAAGTATAAAAGTTTTCTGAGTTGTGTAGCTTGGCATGCCGTCCCTTATGGGTTAGGAAAACTTTTGCAACTATAAGCAAATTAATTGTTAGTGTAGCTTGGCAAGCCGTCCCTTAGGGGTTGTTGAAGCCATCCCTTTTATAGGGATGCTTTTGTATCTATGATTTAGTTTGCTTTTTTGGAGTCTCTTGCTCTGTTCTTGTACTGTGGTATTAGAGCCAGCCATCCTTTCGGAGAGAGGAACAGTTTATTAAATATGTCTGAGTTATTTCCATCATCCTCTTCCCTTGCAAAGATGAATATGTCCCCTACTCTATATAAAACCTTGTCCAAAAAATATGATTACCTCTATGAAGTAGATATCTTACCCGACGAACAGAAAGTAACCTCCACTGAACTACCCGTTATAAACCCTTATTCAGCCTTTTCCAAAAAAAAACATTTGCACCATGGTCCCAAATCCATTTCTTAGTTCAACAAAGACCAAAAGGAGTCAAAGAATATGTTGCTGCCTCAAAAGTTGACCAGCATCCTATTCTTGCCACTCGAGAGGAACAATTTATCACCCTTCAAATCCTAGATGATTTTCCCAGACAATGGAGAGATCATGGTTTTACCCATATTCATTTTGGTGTTATCCGAATCGCTTTAACATATCATGGAAGAAAAGGTCAACCTGTTGTTGCTCGACTTTTTTTTTTGATACAAGATACTATGAGTACCAACATGCCAATTTGGGTACTACATAAGTTACCTTGAATGCTGGGACTATCTTCATAACTATCCCAATTTCAACATTTCCCTTCATGATCCATACCTCACCGAAGCACTAAAAATCCAAGTTCAAATCTAGGGAACCCTACAAGCCAAATACGCTATCCAATCCACTCTTCATCACCAAATGGCGTTGAGGGTCCAAAATCATTCTACTAAAGGAAACATCATGTGCACCCAAATACCCAAATAAATTCCCAGAGACGAGCTCGTCAAAATCCTTCCTGATTCTTAGATAAAAAATTATGAAAAGTTAAGAGCACTAGAGGAATCTCTGCAATCTGGTGAGCCAACTTTTACCAAAAGAATTGACAAAATAGTTTCCATAAGTTTTGACCATTCCCATCTCAAAAAACCCAATAAAACCATCTTTTCTTACCAAATGATCCAACCTGAAGACATAGACCCTGACCCTGAAAGTGAACCCTTCTGGAATATACAAACTATCATGGAAGAACATGACTAGTGTAAACATTTTGACAAAGGGGGCAGAAGAGTTTGGTGGTTTAAATGCCCCTTTACGAGACAATGCCCTTGGGATCTTGGTTGCGACTGCTAAGACTGTTTGGAGGATCCAATCGGAGAATATGATGAACACCACCTGCATCATTGGGAAAGATTTGGCCTCAACACGACCAAATCAAAATCCAAGAAAAAGGGAAAAACCACTAAAAAGCAATTTTGAGACAAATATGAAAATAAAGATCCTTCAATTGGCTCATTAAGCCATCCAGGTAAATATGAATTTCTTGTCAGTTACAAACCCTAGGAATGGCCAAAATTACCCTCCAAGTTGGGAAGATGGTGAAACCACATCCAAACCCAAACCACGCTCAGCTCATACCCCAGAATCCAAAAAACCACCTAAACCTAAGACCTCACCAACTCAAAAAACCCCAAAGTCCACACATCCACAGATATTCATGCTGAGTCCATCAAGTTCCAGTTGTACTTAAGATTTTCCTTCACTTCAACCTTTTGAAGAAGAGGTTATAAGCCATGCTCCAAAAATTCCCATGAAAAACATAGTACTACTTATTGGAGAAAAACCCCTTATGAGTGATATCGAAGCAACAATGAACTGGCAATCAGAAAATTCCATTACCAAAATAAAGTACTGAACAACATTGGCAACACTATAAGGAACGTGGCCCATACACAAAACAAAATTATGAGTAAGGTAGAAACAATTGAGAAAAAGGTGGAGCAGACATCATCTCACCATGCAGGACTAATCAAAGCCCTAGAACTAAGGTTGAAAAATTTAAAATATGAGATTTGTCCGCCTGGAACTTCACTTTTCCAGTTCCTTCCAACAAAAACAAAAGTAGACAATTTCCATCAGGGAACAAATTCAACTTTTGAGAAATGACCAATTTGAGTCACAAAAGACCTCGAGTTTCCCTTCAAAACCTACCTTCTTCGCTATGTTGCCACAAGAATATTCCCCACATAAATTGGACTACACCTTTTCTACTTTTCCTACTACCTCACAAACTCCTATTTCTTTCACCCAACCCATAAAACAAAAACATGATTTAGATATTGCAAAAGTGGTTTGGGAAAGGAAAGATGCTCTTGCAGTCCAGAAACAAACTAAGAAAAGGCGAGATCAGGGAGAAAGTTCAAAAGGGTCCAACCCCGAAAATCTGATGATTTATGATCAGAAGGCTTCAGACTTATATGTCTCCCAACCAAGAAACATGTCAAACGAAGATACCACATGGTCGGAATCTCTTGATTCATTAGACGATGATACAATGGAAGATAGCTCTCAATCATGCAATGAATCTAAAACAAACTCTTCCGAAGAAGATGATCCCCCAATATTTGCAAACCAGCCAAGAGACCGAGAAATATCTGAAATAGATGAGGATCAAGAAGGCATGATAGATGAACAAAAATAAGAAAGAAGGTATGAGCTCATGGCGTCAAAACCAGTTGGGACTGGTTTCTACACTTTCACCTTAGATGACGTCAAGGTTTCAAAATAGCCTCAAAGGATCTAAGACTTCTATACTTGTATGGTGACCAAAAATTTGGTGGAACGAGAAAAGTACATCATCCTGTCAGAACTCACTTCACGGTTCTCAGGAATCCTCAAAGATTGGTGGAACTCACTTGGGATTTAAGACAAAAATACTTTTCTTCCTTCCTAGGACTTTGCCTTCAACATCAGAATCCTACATGAAGTTTTCTGTGGAGATACTGGCCAAAGACAAGAATAAATGTGAAGACAACTCTTCAAGATGAAGTGCGTGTCACTTGACAAAAATGACATTGACAAGCATTTTCAAAAAATGGCAAAGAGTTATTTTGAGATCGGTGGAGACATCAACCTGAAGCAAGCCTTTGTCTCGTCCCTTCCAAAGTAGTTGGCAAGCCGAATAATGACCATCATTGAAGAAACGTTTCAATCCATAACAATCCCAGAAGTCAGCTACATCAGGCAAGCTATTTTCGTCACATTGGATGACATTTGTACGAAGCGCTCTGACCTAAAGTAAATTATCCAACACAATCCAGCGCTTGACAAACCATGCCGTAAATCTGATATGATCACCGGATCAGGATGTTCCGGTCACACGTCCAGGCGACGGGGAGGATTCAGGAGGTTCAGATGGCCAAGAATTCCAGATGGGAAATCAAGGTCCAAAAGGCGCAAAAAAAATCTCAGACAAAGGAGGCCGGGGAATTTTCATAAAAAGAACAGATGCTTTATTTGCCACAAGATCGGACATTTTGCAAGATATTGTCGACAATCAAGGAAATCTATTAAATGCCTCGAAGAGATTGAAGATTACACTGGCATCCATCTCAGAAAGGAAGAGGACCTTGAGTCCATATTCTCTACGAACGATGAACCCACTGAAGAAACCTTTTCTCTCTTGATATATACGAAGATCATGAGGATGACCACTACAAAATTCCCGAACCGGTGGCCAGAGCCCTAGAGGAGGTCAATGCTCTTGTAGTCATCCCTCAAGTGGAACTCAAGGTTTATTCATCCAAAGGATCCAAGAGATTGAACAACTATTGTGGATGATCCGTTGGCTTTAATTAACTCGTTCCTGGTGCATTTGAAAACAAGAAGATGTGGCTGATGAGCTTTTCTTTTGACTTCATCTTTGCTGGGTAAAATCTCTTTGAGAATTTTTCTGGTCGAGACAGAAAATCTACGAGAATATTATCCTTTCCTTTCAGGTGTTTGACTTGAAACTTGTATGAAGAGAACCATTGGGCCCATATGAGAATATGAGGATTGAGAATAATTTTTGCATTTATCTGGATCATCTTTGGAAAGGCCTTCATATCCATTTCTATCAGAAATTCTATATGAATCAGGAAAAAACTGAACTTCTTGATTCCGTTCTTTACTGCAAGAATTTCCGTGAAAGTGGAGTGATAATGTTGCTCGGCATCTTTGAAATTTTCGCTAGCATATACGCATATCTTTCTCTAGCCATCTTTTTCCGCACTCCAGTATTCGTTGCTTGCATCATTTTGCAATATCTTCTTACCATATGAAGGGATGTAGAGAGACTTGACATCTTTAGATATCTCCTTTATTTCCCTGACTGCTTCATCTTGTTCCTTTCCCCGTGACGGAGCCTTTTTCTGGAGCATCTTCGTGAGCAGAGAAATGGATGTAGAGGTGTTTGGGATGAAATATCGTACATAATTTACTACACCCAAGAACTGCTGGATCTGCTTTGTTGTGAGTTCAGTATCAGGAAATTTGAGTAGTTCCTGACATATATGTAGTCCTGGACTGTATGCACCTTGGACAAAATGCATTCCGAAAAAATCAATATCTTCTTAAGCAAGAAAAATCTTTTTTTGCTGAAAGCATGATCCCGTACTGTGTTACCAATGCCTTAAATTTGATGAAGTAAGTCGACATGTTCCTCAAATGTTTCACTAAATAACAGAATTTCATCAAAGTAAATTAAAGAGGTATGGAAGATGGGCTGGAATATTTTTATCATGGCTTTTTGGAATAAGGAGGGTGCAGTTTTTAATCCGAAGGGCATGACTTTCCATTGGAAGTGATGATCGGGGATGCAAAATCCTGTTTTGGCTCTTTCTTTGTGGTGCATTCGCAATTGCCAAAATCCAGATTTAAGATCAAACTTGGAAAAATATTTGGCCTTGGTAAAGTGGAAGAAAAGAGTGAGTTTATTTGGGATAAGGAATTTATCATCTTGGAGGAAATGGTTAAGTGGCTGGTAGTTAATAACTAACCTGAGTTTTCCTCTTGTTTGTCAGCCCTTTTGTTGACATAAAATGCTTCGCATGCCCATTGTGAATCTGATGGCTCTATTAGATCAAATTCCAAGAGTTCTTCGCATTCTTTCTTTGCAAGCTGAAGATGATCTAGATTCATGCCTGAATGGCTGGCTTTTGTTAGATTGATGTTTTCATTCTTCTTGAAGGAGAGCGTGATAAAAAACTCTTCATTATTCCATAACGGGCTTTTCCCTTCCTTCATAAAATCCTTGTGAGATTCGGCACATGAATGCTCAATGAGATTTTGTTCAATATCCTTGATTTGTTCGTTGTAGGTGATTTGGAATAGCCTTGGAATTTGAGAATAAGGTTTGACTGCTTCTTAAAGATTATCCCGTTAGCCCTGATTTGGAGTTGATCTTTTAGTTGTTTGAAAATGTCGAATCCAACAATAAGATCTTTTCCTGGTACATCAGCGCCGATTAGCTTGTTCTGTACTTCAATCCTGGAAAGAACTCAATTGTGACTGGGTGTTTTGTGATATCGGTGGTAGTCAGGATTCCATTTAATGTAGTGTTGAAGCCCTTAAAGTGAGGCGCCCATTGATCTTCAGGGAGAACAACAGTGTTCATGAGTGAACAAGCAGCTCCAGTGTCGATGAAAGCGATGACTCGAGTTGGTTTATACCATTTCGATGAATAAACCTTGAGTTCCACTTGAGGGATGACTACAAGAGTGATCTCCTCTCGGGCTCTGGAATTTGGTAGTGGTCATCCTCAGGATCTTCGTATATATCAAGAGAGAATAAGGTTTCTTCAGTGGGTTCATTGTCCCTAGAGAATATGGACTCGAGGTCCTGTTCCTTTTTGAGATGGATGCCAGTGTAATCTTCTATCTCTTCGAGGAGTTTGAAAATCGATTGTGGACAATTTCTTGCAAAAATGTTCGATCTTGTGGCAAATAAAGCATCTGTTCTTTTTATGAAAATTTCCTGGCCTCCTTTGTCTGATATATTTTCTACGCCTTCTGGACCTTAATTTCCAATCTAGAATTCTTAGTCATCTGAACTTCCTGAATCCTCCCCATCGCTTGGACATGTGGCAGGAACATCCTGATCCAGTAATCAGATCAGATTTTCGGCATGCTTTGTCAAGCACTGGATTATGTTGGATAATTTATTTTAGAGTAGAGCGCTTCGTACAAATGTCATCCAATGCGACGAAAATAGCTTGCTTGACGTAGCCTACTTGTGGGATTATTATGGATTGAAACTTTTCTTCAATATGGTCATGGTTCGGCTTGCCAACAACTTTGGAATGGACGAGACAAAAGCTTGCTTCAAGTTGATATCTCCATCGATTTTGAAATAAATCTTTGCCATTTTTTGAAAATGCTTGTCAATGTCATTTCTGTCGAGTGACACGCACTTCATCTCGAAGAGTTGTCTTCGCATCTTTTCTTGTCTTTGGCCAGTATCTCCACAGAAAACTTCATCTAGGATTCTGATGTTGAAGGCAAAGTCCTGGGAAGTAAGAAAAGTATTTTTGTCGTGAATCGCAAGTGAGTTCCACCAATATCTGAGGATTCCTGAGAACTGTGAAGTGAGTTCTGATAGGATGATATACTTTTCTCGTTCCACCAAATTTTTGGTCACCATCCAAGTATAGAAGTCTTGGATCCTTTGAGGCCATTTGCAAACCTTGACATCATCTAAGGTGAAAGTATGGAAACCAGTCCCAACTGGTTTTGACGCCATGGGCTCATATGTTATTTTTGGAATTTGTTCATCTATCATGCCTTCTTGATCGTAATCTATTTTAGATATTTCTGGGTCTCTTGGCTGGTTTACAAATATTGGGGTATCATCTTCTTCAGAAGAATTTGTTGTGGATTCATTGCTTGATTGAGAGCTATCTTCCATTGTATCATCCTCTGATGAATTTAGAGAATCCGACCTTGTGGTATCTTCTTTTGACATGTTTCTTGGTTGGGAGACATATAGGTCTGGAGCCTTCTGATAAGAAATTATCAGATTTTCAGGGTTGGACCCTTTTGAACTTTCTCCCTGATCTCACCTTTTCTTAGTTTGTTTCTGGGCTGCAAGAGCATCTTTTCTTTCCCAAACCATTTTTGCAATATCAAAATCATGTTCTTCTTTTACGGGTTGGGTGAAAGAAACAAGAGTTTTTGAGGTACTAGGAAAAGTAGAAAAAGTGTAGTCCAATTTTGGTGGGGAATATGCTTGTGGCGACATAGGGAAGAAGGTAGGTTTTGAAGGGAAAACTGAGGTCTTTTGTGACTTAAAGTGGTCATTTCTCAAAAGTTGAATTAAATCCCTTGATGGAAGTTGCCTCCTTTTTTTGTTGTTGGAAGAACTAGAAAAGTGAAGTTCCAGGCGGACAAATCTCATATTCTAGATTTGCCAACCTTAGTTCCAGGACTTTGATTAATCCTGCATGGTGAGACGATGTCTGCTCCACCTTTTTCTCAATTATTTCTACCTTGCTCATATTTTTGTTTTGTGTACGGGCCACGTTCCTTATGGTGTTGCCAATGTTGTTCAGTACTTTGTTTTGGCAGATGGAATTTTCTGATTGCCAGTTCATCGTTTCTTCGATATCACTCGTTGGGGGGTTTTTCTCCAATAGGTAGCACTAGGTTTTTCTTGGGGATTTTTGGAGCATGGCTCATACCCTCTTTTTCAAAAGGTTGAAGTGAAGGAAAATCTTGGGTATGACTGGAACTTGAAGGACTCATCATGAATATATGTGGATGTGTGGATTTTGGGATTTTTTTGACTTGGTGAGGTTTTAGGTTCAGGTGGCTTTTTGGATTTTGGGGTATGAGCTGAGCGTGATTTGGGTTTGGGTGTGGTTTCACCATCTTCCTAACATATAACGAATTTTTCTGGTAATTTTGGCCATTCCTAAGGTTTGTAACTAACAAGAAATTTATATTTACCTGACCGGCTCAATGAGCCAATTGAAGGATCTTTATTTTCATATTTGGCTTGAAATTTCTTTTTAGTGGGTTTTCCCTTTTCCTTTGATTTTGATTTGGTCTTGTTGAGGCCAAAACTTTCCCAATGATGCAGGTGGTATTCATCATATTCTTTGATTGGATCTTCCGAACAGTCTTGGCAGTCGCAACAAAGATCCCAAGGGTAGTGTCTCGTAAAGGGGCACTTGATCCACCAAACTCTTCTACCTTTTTTGTCGAAATATTTACACCAGTCATGTTCTTCCATGATAGTTTGTATATTCCAGAAGGGTTCACTTTCAGGGTCAAGGTCTATGTCTTTGGGTTTGATCATTTAGCAAGAAAAGATGGTTTTATTGGGTTTTTTGAGATGGGAATGGTCAAAGTTTAAGGAAATTGTTTTGTCATTTCTCTTGGTAAAAGTTGGGTCACCAGATTGCAGAGATTCCTCTGATTCTCTTAACTTTTCATAGTTTGTTATCCAAGAGAAGGATTTTGACGAGCTTGTCTCTGGGAAATTCTCTGGGTATTTGGGTGCACATGGTGTTTCCTTTAATAGCATCAATATTCAAGAGTAAATCATTTTCTCCTCCTGGAAGGCAGAGATCCATAACTTGATTTTGGACCCGCCACGCTATTTGGTGATGAAGAGTGGTTTGGATAACATCTTTGTCTTGTGGGGCTCCCTGGATTTGAACTTGGATTTTTAGTGCTTCGATTAGGTATGGATCATAAAGGGACATGTTGAAATTGGGAAAGATAGTTATGAACACAGTCCCTGCATTCAAGGTAACTTCTGCAGTACCCAAATTGGCATGTTGATACTCATAGTCTCTTGTATCTAGAAGAGAAGGTCGAGCAACAACAGATTGACCTTTTCTTCCATGATATGTTAAAGTGATTCGGATAGCACCAAAATGAATATGGGTAAAACCATGATCTCTCCATTGTCTGGGAAAATTATCTGGGAATTGAAGGGTGATAAATTGTTCCTCTCGAGTGGCAAGAATATGATGCTGGTCAAGTTTTGAGACATCAACATATTCTTTGACTCCTTTAGGTCTGTGTTGAACTAAAGAACGGATTTGGGATCATGGTGCAAATGATTTTTTGGCAAAGGCTGAATAAGGGTTTATAAGGGGCTCAGTGGAGGTTACTTTCTGTTCGTAGGGTAGGATATCTACTTTATAGAGGTAATCATATTTTCTGGACAAGGTTTTATATAGACTAGAGGACATATTTATCTTTGCAAGGGAAAATGATGATGGAAATAACTCAGACATATTTAGTAAACTGTTCCTCCTCCGATAGGATGGGCTGGCTCTGATATCACAGTAAAAAAAAGAGCAAGAGACTCAAAGAAAGAAACTAAATCATATATATGAAAGCTTCCCTACAAAAGGGCTCAGTATAAAAATAGAGCAAGAGATTCCAAGAAAGCAAACTAAATCATAGATATGAAAGCTTCCCTACAAAAGGGCTGGCTTCAAAAACCCCAGAAGGGATGGCTTGCCAAGCTACACTAATAGTTAATTTGCTTATAGTCGCAAAAGTTTTCCTACAAAGGGGCTGGCTTCAACAACCCATAAACCTGGAGCTCATAATAAGTTCTTCTTTTCATTGTAATTGATGGATCAAAAGGATCCAAGAGATTGAACAACTCTGGTGGATGATCCGTTGGCTTTAATGAACTCGTTCCTAGTACATTTGAAAACATGAAGATGTGGCTGATGAGATTTTCTTTTGACTTCATCTTTGCTGGGAAAAATATCTTTGAGAATTCTTCCAGTCGAGACAGAAAATCTGCGAGAAAATTATCCTTTCCTTTCCGGTGCTTGACTTGAAACCTGTATGGAGAGAACCATTAGGCCCATCTGAGAATCTGAGGATTGGGAATAATTTTTGCATTTAGCTGGAACATCTTTGGGAAGGCCTTCATATCCATTTCTATCAGAAATTCTATATGAATCAGGAAAAAATTGAACTTCTTTATTCCGTTCTTTACTGCAAGAATTTTCTTAAAAATGGAGTGATAATGTTGCTCGGCATCTTTGAACTTTCCGCTGGCATATCCGCAAATCTTCCTCTGGCTATCTTTTTCTTCAAATAGAACAACAATCCAGTATTCATTGTTGGCATTAGTTTGCAGTATCATTTTACCCTCTGAAGGGATGTAGAGAGACTTGACATCTTTAGATATCTCCTTTATTTCCCTGACTGCTTCATCTTGTTCCTTTCCCCATGACAAAGCCTTTTTTGGAGCATCTTCGTGAGCGGAGAAATGGATGCAGAGATATTTGGGATGAAATCTCTTACATAATTTACTACACCCAAGAACTGCTGGATCTACTTTGTTATGAGTCCGGTATCAGAAAATTTGAGTAGTTACTGACATATATGTGGTCCTGGACTGTATGCACCTTGGATAAAATGCATTCCGAGAAAATCAATCTCTTCTTGAGCAAGAACCATCTTTTTTGCTGAAAGCATGATCCCGTACTGTATTACCAATGCCTTAAATTGATGAAGCAAGTCGACATGTTCCTCTAAGGTTTCATTAAGTAACAGGATGTCATCAATGTAAACTAAAGAGGTATGGAGGATGGGCTGAAATATTTTTATCATGGCTTTTTAGAATAAGGAGGGTGCAGTTTTTAATCCGAAGGGCATGACTTTCTATTAGAAGTGATGATCGGGGATGCAAAATCCTGTTTTGGCTCTTTCTTCGGGGTGGATTCCCAATTGCCAAAATCTAAATTTAAGGTCAAACTTGAAAAAATATTTGGCCTTGGCTAAATAGGAGAAATGAGTGAGTTTATTTGGGATAGGGAATTTATCATCTTGGAGGAAGTGGTTAAGTGGCTGGTAGTTAATAACTAACCTAGGTTTTCCTCTTGTTTGCTCAGAAATGAGTGAGTCAGGATTCCATTTGATGCAGTGTTGAAATCCTTAAAGTGAGGCACCCATTGATCTTCAGGGCGAATAGCAGGGTTCATGAGTGAAAAAGCAGCTCCAGTGTCAATGAAAGCGATGACTCGAGTTGGTTTATCCCATTTGGATGAATAAACCTAGAGTTCCACTTGAGGGAAGACTACAAGAGCATTGATCTCCTCTCGGGCTCTGGCCACCGGTTTTGAAATTTGGTAGTGGTCATCCTCATGATCTTTGTATATATCAAGAGAGAATAAGGTTTCTTCAGTGGGTTCATCATCCATAGAGAATATGGACTCGAGGTCCTCTTCCTTTCTGAGATGGATGCCAGTGTAATCTTCAATATCTTCGAGGAGTTTGACAGATTTCCTCAATTGTGGAATATTCTTGCAAAATGTCCGATCTTGTGGCAAATCTTTTCGAATGATGCAGGCGGTGTTCATCATATTGCCTAATTGGATCTTTCGAACAGTCTTGGCAGTCGTAACCAAGATCCCAAAGGCAGTGTCCCATAAAGGGGCATTTGAACCACCAAACTCTTCTGCCCTCTTTGTCGAAATGTTTACACCAGTCATGTTCTTCCATGATAGTTTGTATATTCTAGAAGGTTCACTTTCAGGGTCAGGGTTTGTATCTTTAGGTTGGATCATTTGGCAAGAAAAGATGGTTTTATTGGGATTTTTGAGATAGGAATGGTCAAAGCTTAAACTATTTTGTCATTTCTTTTGGTAAAAGTTAGCTCATCAGATTGCAGAGATTCCTCTAGTTCTCTCAACTTTTTATAATTTGTGATCCAAGAATCAGGAAGGATTTTGACGAGCTCGTCTCTGGAAATTTGTCCGAGTATTTGGGTGCACATGGTGTTTGCTTTAGTCGTATCAATATTCAAGAGTAAAGCATTTTCTCCTCCTGGAAGGCAGTGATCCATAACATGATTTTGGACTGCCACGTCATTTGGTGATGAAGAGTGGCTTGGGTAGCATCTTTGGCTTGTGGGGCTCCCTGGATTTGAACTTAGATTTTTAGTGCTTCGGTTAGGTATGGATCATGAAGGGACATGTTGAAATTGGGAAAGATAGTGATGAAGACAGTCCCAGCATTCAAGGTAACTTCTGCAGTACCCAAATTGGCATGTTGGTACTAATAGTATCTTGTATCTAGAAGAGAAAGTCGAGAAACAACAGGTTGACCTTTTCTTCCATGATATGTTAAAGCGATTCGTATAGCACCAAAATGAATATTGGTAAAACCATGATCTCTCCATTGTCTGGGAAAATCATCTGGGATTTGAAGGGTGACAAATTGTTCCTCTCGAGTGGCAAGAATAGGATGCTGGTCAAGTTTTGAGGCAGCAACATATTCTTTGACTCCTTTTGGTCTGTGTTGAACTAAGGAATGAATTTGGGACCATGGTTCGAATGATTTTTTTGGCAAAGGCTGAATAAGGGTTTATAAGGGATAGTTCAATGAAGATTACTTTCTGTTCGTGGGGTAGGATTTCTACTTAATAGAGGTAATCATATTTTTGGACAAGGTTTTATATAGAGTAGGGGACATATTCATCTTTGCAAGGGAAGAGGAAGATGGAAATAACTCAGACATATTTAATAAATTGTTCCTCCCTCTGAAAGGATGGGCTGGCTCTGATACCACAGTATAAGAACAGAGCAAGAGACTCCAAGAAAGCAAACTAAATCATAGAATCGAAAGCTTCCCTACAAAAGGGCTGGCTTCAACAACCCATAAAGGCCGGATTGCCAAGCTACATTACCAGTTAATTTGCTTATAGTCGCAAAAGTTTTCCTACAAAGGGGCTGGCTTCAACAACACATAAAGGGACGGCTTGCCAAGCTACACAACTCAGAAAACTTTTGTACTATAACAAACTTTAGCTGTTATAACTCGAAAAACTTTCGCACTATAATAAGCTAACTTTCTTAGAGTATTCTTACTATATTTTCATACATGGACCGGCCTTTCCATCCATTCGAAAGAAAGAACAAGAGGAAATTTAGAAAGAACTCAAATTCTTATTTTTCAAAAACTTGACAAAATTTCGCAATTTTCCTCTTTGATTCACATGATTTTGATGTTAACTCTAAGATATATTGATGAAATATAGTTGGAAATGAGATTAGAATCACTTACCCAATGTTTGTAGATGAAAATTCCCTATCCAAATCGCCTCCCACCGAGCCTAGGGTACTAAAATATGATAGAATGATATCAAATCCCAACTTTCTAACATTTTCTTCAGTTGTAGATGTCGCAATTGCGACACTGGGTTTGCAATTGCAAACCCTCGCAATTGCGAGCCCTCTCAATTGTGAAAAATTCCTCACAAATGTGGCGACTTCGTAGCCTACAGGGACTTCGCAAATGTGACAAATGGGTTCGCAAATGCGAACCCTATCCTGTCGCAAATGCAATAGATTAGTCGCAAATGCGAACTACCCTCAGGCCTAATCTTTGCAAACGCAAACATCGATCTCAATTTCGACAACTGAGACCCCCTGCTATGTTCGCAAGTGCGAGGTTGGTGCTCGTAATTGCAACATCAGAGCACTAGCACACTGGATTTTCTGTGATCAGTTCAAAACTCTCTAAAACACGTTCGAAACTCATCCGAGCCTTCGGGAATTCAAACCAAACATCCACACAAGTCTAAAAACATCTTACGAACTCGCTCACACTATCAAAACATCAAAATAACATCTAGAACTACGAATCAAACACTAAAACACATGAATTCCAAAGTAAATTTCAAGAACTTCTAGATTTGCAACTACGTGTCCGAATCCTATTAAATCAACTCCAAATGATACCAAATTTTTCAGAAAAGTTCTAAATAGTATAACGAACCTATTCCAAGTCCAAAAACCAAATTATGATCCCGATAGCAAAAGTCAACTTACGATCAAACTTCTAAACTTCAAATTTCCAAATTTTGACAAAACAACACAAATTATACGGAATTCTGAATTTTTTCTAGGCATACGCCCAAGTCCAAAATTATGATACGAAGCTACCGGAGCCATCTAAATTCCATTCTGGGGTTGTTTTTACAAAAGTCAAATGATGGTCAGTATTTTTAACTTAAGCTTCTAAGTCAAGAATTAAAGGGTCTAAGTCCACCTGAAATTCTTCCGGAACGAAACTAATCAACCCCGTAAGTCATAAAACCATAAACACACATGTGTAAAGCATCAAAAGGGGAAACAGTGCGCAATTACACATAACAACCGGTTGGTTCGTCATATTCTCTCCCTCTTAAAACAAACATTTGTCCCCGAATGTGCATAAGGACATACCTAAAGTGATGAATAGATGAGGATAACGACTCCGCATGTCGTGATCGGTCTCCCATGTCGCCTCCTCGACCGGATGACCCCTCCATTGAACCTTCACTGAAGTAATGTTCTTTGATCTACACTTTCAGATCTGTCTGTCCAAGATAGCCCACTGGCTCCTCAATATAAGTCAAATCCTTGTCTAATTGGACAGTGCTGAAGTCTAAAACATGAGACGGATCGCCATAATACTTTTGGACCATAGAAACATGGAACACCAGATAAACTGCAGACAAGTTAGGTGGCAATGCAAGCTTGTAGGCCACCTCACCAATCCTCTCAAGGATCTCAAAAGGTCCGATATATCTGGGGCTTAACTTGCCCTTCTTCCCGAACCTCATCACACCCTTCGTGGGTGAAACCTGGAGCAAAAATCACTCCTAACCATAAATGCTACCTCACGAACCTTCCGATTAACATAACTCTTTTGTCTAGACTGGCTGTACGAAGCCGATCCTGAATCAACTTGACCTTCTCCAAGGCTTCTCGAACCAAATCCGTACCCAATAACTTAGCCTCTCCCGACTCAAACCAACCAACTGGAGAACGGCACCATCTCCTATATAGGGCTTTATAAGGAGCCATTTGAATACTTGATTGGTAGTTGTTGTTATAGGCAAACTTTGCAAGAGGCAAGAACTGATCCCAAAAATCCCCGAAATCCATATCACATGCATGAAGCATATCCTCTAATATCTGAATGGTGCACTCGCGCTGCCCGTTCGTCGGGGGGTGAAGTGTTGTACTCAACTTAACTCGTGTGCATAAATTACACTACACAGCTCTCTAGAAGTGCGATGTAAACTGCATGCCCCGGTCAAAGATGATGGATACTGGCACTCCATGAAGTCGGACAATCTCCCAGATATAGATCTAAGCTAGCTGTTCAGAAAAATAGGTGGTCACCACCGGAATGAAATGAGCTGACTTGGTCAACCTGTCCACAATCACCCATACCTCGTCAAATTTCTTCTGAGTCTGTGGGAGCCCAACAATGAAATCCATGGTAACCCGCTCCTATTTCCACTTGGGAATCTCAAGTCTTTGGAGCAAACCGCCCGACCTCTGATGCTCATACTTCACCTGCTGAAAATTTAGGCATCAAGCCACATACTCCACTATATCTTTCTTCATTCTCCTCCACCAATAGTGCTGCCTAAAATCCTGATATATCTTAGCGACACCAGAATGAATGGAGTACCGCTAACTGTGTGCCTCCTGAACGATCAACTCAAGTAGCCCATATACATTGAGCACACATAATCGGCCCTGCATCCGCAACACACTGTCATCTCTGATAGAAACCTCCCTGGCATCGCCGTGCTGTATCGTGCCCTTACGGACAAGCAAATGGGGGTATTCATACTGACGCTCTCTGATGCGATCATATATAGAAGACCGAGAAACCACGCAAGCAAGAACTCGACTGGGCTCTGAAACATCAAATCTAACAAACTGGTTGGCCAAGGCCTGAACATCAATGGCTAGTGACCTCTCTGCCGCCGGTAAATATGCTAAACTGCCCAAGCTCTCTGCCTTTCGACTTAAGGCATCATCCACCATATTGGCCTTCCTAGGATGATGTAGAATAGTGATATCACGGTCTTTAAGCAACTCTAACCATCTTTGCTACCACAAGTTAAGATCCTTCTATTTGAACAGATGATGAAGACTACGGTGGTCGGTATAGACCTCATAAGGGACACTGTACAGTTAGTATCGCCACATCTTCAATGCATGAACAATAGCTTCAAATTCCAAGTCATGGACCAGATAATTCTTCTCATGGGTCTTTAGCTGCCGAGTCGCGTAGGCAATCACCCTACTGTCCTGCATCAAAATTGTGCCAAGGCCAACACGCGACGCATTACATTACACAGTGTAATACCCCCGAACCCGTAGGCAACACCTATAGTGTGGTTGTGTCAAAGCAGTCTTGGGCTTTTGAAAGCACGCCTCACACGCATCGGACCATCTGAAAGAAGCACCTTTCTGGGTCAATCTTGTCATTAGTGCAGTAATGGATGAGAAACTCTCTATGAAACAGCGATAATACTCGGCCAAACCATGGAAACTCTAAATCTTAGTAGCCGAAGATAGTTTGGGCCAACTCTGAACTGCTTCAATCTTCTTTGGATCTACCTTGATCCTCTCACTCGACACCACATGACCCAAAAACGCCACCGAATCAAGCTAGAATTCACACTTTGAGAATTTTGCATACAACTTCTTCTCTCTCAAGGTCTGGAGCATAATCCTCAGATGCTGCTCATAATATTCTCAAGAAACACAATGACGAATAAATCAAGATATGGCTAGAATATACTGTTCATAATGTGCATGAATGCTGCTGGGGCGTTGGTCAGCCCAAATGACATCACAAGGAACTCGTAGTGACCATACTGATCCTAAAGGCAATCTTCGGAATATTCGAATCCTGAATCTTCAACAGATAATATACTGACTGCAAATATCTTCGAGAACACTTTGGCACCCTATAACTGATCAAATAAGTCATCAATGCACAACAATGGGTACTTGCTCTTCACTGTAACCTTATTCAACTACCGATAATCAATACAGATGCGCATAGAATCATCCTACGGCTTCACAAACAAGACCAGAGCACCGCATGACAACATACTAGGCCGAACAAAGCCCTTATCAAGAAACTCTTGCAACTACTCCTTTAAATCTTTCAGCTCTGCTGGGGCCATATGATATGGTGGGATAGAAATGGGCTAAGTGCCCGACAGCAAGTCAATACTAAAATTGATATTCCTATCCGCGGCATGCTCGGAAGATCTGTTGTAAATACATTTGGGAAGTCTCTCACTACCTGAACTGACTTATATTTGAGCCCCGTTTTCCCTTTTGATACTTCACATATGTGCAATTCTTAGTTTACAAACTTAAGTTGAAAATGTTGACTGAAGGTTTGACTTTCGTGGAAACAACCCCGGAATGGTATTTTGATGTCACGAATAGGTTCGTATCATGATGTTGGACTTGGTCGTATGCCCAGAATTGAATTCGAAAGTCCCTAGGTTGATTTGGCTTGTTTTGCTGAAAGTTGGCAATTTGAGGTTTAGAAGTTTCTTTAAGTTTGACCGTAAGTTGACTATGTGGCTATCGAGTTTGGATTTTGGTTTTGGAACTTGGAATAGGTTCATTTTGCTATTTTGAACTTGTCTGCAAAATTTGGTGTAATTTGGAGTTGGTTTGATAGGATTCAGATGCTTGGTTGTAATTCAAGAGGTTCTTGAGTTTTTCTTTTGAATTTCATGCGTTTTGATGTCCAATTCGTTGGTACAGATGTTATTTTGGTGTTTTGATCATGAGAGCGAGTTTGTATGATGATTTTAGACTTATCTGGATGTTTTGTGTGGTGCCCCGAGTTCTCGGCTGAGTTTCAGACGTGTTTCAGAATGGTTTGAGTTGGTTTCAGGTTTGCTAGTGTGCTAGTGCTCCAGTTATCGCAATTGCAAGCAGCAGTATTAATATTGCGATCATAGCAGAGGGGTCCTAGGTATCGCATTTGTGATACCTTGTTCGCATTTGCGACATCTAGCTAGGCTAGGTAGGTTCACAATTTCGACCAATTAGTCGCATTTGCGAGAAGGATAAACTTCACAAATGCGAAGTTAGTGTCGCATTTGCGACATTCCTCTAGGCGGTCAGGTGCCGCATTTGTGAGTCCTTTTTCGCATTGGCGAGGTAAGTAATAGCGAACCTAGCATTGCAATTGCGACTTCTGCACCTGAACAAAAGGGTTGGGAAGACAGGATTAAGTCTAATTTTCATATTTTTGAACCTTAGACCCAATAGGAGGTGATTTAGAGAGGGCATCACCACATAAAAACATTGGGTATTTTTTATTATATATAAGATTTAACATGAAATTCATGAGAACTAAGTGAAATTTTAGTTATTTTTGTCTATAATTTGAAAAACAAAAATTTGAGATTTGAGAGTCAAATTAGATTAGGATTTGAAAACAAAACACATTTATGGACTCGGGGGTTATCGGAGTGAAGATCAACCCCTGGATTTGGGTCTTGACCAGGCGGGCCCGGGGTTGACTTTTGTTGACTTTTGGGAATTGTGTAAAGATCATAGCTTTCTGTTTTTCTTGCATGTTTGATGATATTAAGTCATTTTTTTGTTAGATTTGAGCTGTGCGGAGGTAAATTTTAAGGGAAAGCCATTTTTGAGTGGAATCAATAATATAGAAATACAACAGGAACCATCCGATGTAAATCTCAGATCTTAGCCATACAAAATTCACAAATCCTTAAATGCCACATATAAATCTTGAACCCATTAGAATCTTTTCGACAGCAATTCACCTTGCTCTAATTTACAATGTAAAACAAATATGCGCCAACTGACTTGTGCTCCACCAGCACTTGAATATTCCAAAAAAAAGCAACCATGTGATTTCTTGTCCTTGCACACTATATCCACAACGAATGTCAAATTGAATCATTCCTAGATTTCCGTATATCCATAAAGTATATTACATCATTCATCCAACAATTTCCTTGCTTGAGTCATCCTCGAAGTCAACTTCTTCAAGTCATAACCGATCCACAAATCTGCCTTAATCCAAAACTAATATAATACATGACCATGCAAGTTGATCATCGATAGTAGTCTCCCCCACTTAGCTCGAAGCCATAGAGCACCTCATCTGATAACCGACATTACTCTTCCTTCATAACTGCCATGATCTCGCACTGTTATTTAGTTGAATTCTTCATAAGCCCATGTAGCACTATTCATAAAACACTCTAAATCTTCCGTTGAGTGCATACACATCCTCATGAAAGTCACGCCAACTTTCTCAACCGATTCGAACTCTAATGTAGCACATACATTCCACTAGATAGATGAAAAACTCTTCAAGAACCCTCATATGAATCACACAACCTCAAACCTACTCGTAGGAGATATCCCACTTGCTTAGCCTCAATCCAACATCCTCTATGACTCGACCATGGTCATAACTACTACGCAATCAATTAATCCTCCCGAATCTACACTCATCAACAAGATATAAGAATCTACTCCATTCCACAAGGAACAACTGAAAGATTTATCAACAGACTCACAACTCAAGACTGTACAATACATCAAGACAAAAATCAAGCATCCATAGGCTTTTGTACCCCTAGAAAATCCTTCTCATAATATCCAACCATATAGGCGTAGTACTCAGTCGCATAATAGTCATCTCATAGCTATCTAGCCACTTACTAAGCCATCAATCTCACTCCTAGGGAAACAATCAGACATTTAAGTCCAAATGCACATACTCACATAATAAAAACTATCGAACCCAAGCTGCGGTCTAAACCTAGCCTCAAGTACTCCAACCTGGCCTACCTTCACAAGACATAAATACATCTCATATCTCATCCACGACTTCACAAGTCATTGGTGCACAGTTTACCGAGTGCTCAACATCACATAAGAGTGAATGGAAGGAAATCGAAGATATAAGCTTCAAGCTGAATCAATGCCACATGATAAGAAAAAAAAGAAGGTAAAGTTTCCTAGATGCCCTATATCCTCCTGAAGATAGGTATGGACGTTATCATACCAATTTGCAGACTCTACTCATGACTCGTAGAACCTATGAACCAAGATCTCTGATAACAACTTGTCACGACCCAAATTTTGCCTAGGCGTGATGGTACCTAACCTTAATATATTAGGTAAGCCAAACATAGAATAATGTAACTCAAGTGAAAGATCATTAATAACAAGGAATAAAATAGCTGAATTCGATATAATTTTTTCAAGGATTAGTAATACAAGTCATGAGCCAGTAAGATTTAGATTTACATAGTTGGAATGAAAATAAATACAATATCTATTAATAATATACATGAACAAAAGTACAAATCCTAAACTACCAAGGCCAAGTGGTAGCTATATCCAGAAAGCAGGCACATCTTCAATGCTAGCTTCTGTCATTCACGACAGCTTAGCTCCAAGATCTGCACGCGAAGTGTAGAGGTGTAGTATGAGTACAACCAACCCCATGTACTCAGTAAGTATCCTGACTAACCTCGGTAAAGTAGTGACGAGGTCTCAGGTCAAGGATACTCACTCTACACAACCTGTACAGCTCAATAACATATACTTGTATCCAGCAACAATATCGAATTTAAGCAAAAAATACAGGCACAACCAAAATAGTGCAGATAGAGAAGATGTATGCAAATCTCTTAATAGTTCATATAAAGAAAATATGCATTTTATACCAGATTGAACATCAACATTTGCATATAGAAAAGATATGCACAAGTACTAATCCAGTTTAATAGCTCAACATATAGAAAAGATATGCGTCTAACATCATTAAATCATCAAAGCTTACATATAGAGAAGATATGCGTGAAATGTTGAATAATCCTTCCACAGTTACATATAGAGATGACATGCATGAAATATCAAATAATCCTTAAACAATTGCATATAGAGAAGATATTCATGACTAAACAAGTCATATCACACGGATCCACATATAGAGAAAATATGTATCGTGAATCATCTCATCAAGTAAGGCAGCATATAGAGAAGACATGCGTAAAACACATGTATACAATCCTGAGCTAGCATATAGAGAAGATAAGCAGTAAAAATCATGTATATATCTAAGGAGTTTTCATATAAAGATGATACACAAAATCCAACCCCTGGATAGTTTTCATAATCCGCATGTACGTCATCAAGGAGAAACATGAGAGGACGAACCTAGAAGGATGGATCCTTATCCATATGCTGCACGGACAACTCACGTGCCAATAATAATAACAGCACGAATAACTCACGTTTCATAATCAGAATACCGTAGCGGCAACTCACGTGCCATAATCATAATACTGCACAAACAACTCACATGCTTTCAGTCCAGTCCATTACACAGAAACCATATATAAGAGTACATCTATACGGTCAACGAATATCAACTCACGTACTCATGGACTAGTAAATAGCATGTTATATTGAATGCTTGTGAGAAGTAAACAATTACAACTCAAGTTAGGTGGATACGACATACAACAACGGATATCATGTTCAAATAGGGAATCAACTCATACACATGATCTCTAGCATGATTCACGGAGTTCCATCATACAAACATATAAAGCATGATAACATGAAGCAGAGTATCCAAATCAAGGAATAGTACCACCTAAAGACTTATGTGGTCATGAATCATACATAGAACCTCTATGTACGCTCGTCACCTTGCATATACGTCGCTTCTCACATATTTCAGTTAGACAAATACAATCATTTCCTAACGGTTATTCCCTCAACAAGTGTCACGACCCCAATTTCCCACTCGAGGATGTCGTGATGGCACATAGTCTCTAAGACTAGATAAGCCTAACGTTCATTGATAGCTAAACAGAATTAACAACTAAGATAATAAGATAATTCGATAAAACCCATAATAACTCCAAAACAGAACATGTGTAACAAAATTCCCAAAACCGGTGGAAATGCGTCATAAGCTGTACAAGAATATACTAAAAATCACCAGTACAACACTGTCTAGATAAAGAGTAAACAGTACCAAAAGTAAAGACAGAAGGTGACTCCGAGGCCTGCAGGCGCTGAGTAGGTATACCTTGAAGTCTCCGAAATGTATGGTCAAATCACTGATGCTTAGCCTGAGCCGAAGTACCTGGATCTGCACAAGAATGCACAGAAGCGTGGTATGAGTACACCATAACGGTACCCAGTAAGTATCAAGTCTAACCTCGGTAGAGTAGTGATGAGGCCAGGTCAAGACACCAACTAGGATAAGAAAAACTGAACAAAGCTAATAATGAAAACGAGTAAATAGTGACAATAAAGCAATACAATAAGGTAAGCTAACAATGGAGTTTAAAGCAATAAAAGCAACAAGGAGGAAACACATGATAAGAACATCAAGAAATCAACACGGACAAATACAAGTGACGTAAATAAAGAGAAAACAACATGAAGCATTCAAGGAACAAACCTTTTTAATATAGAATGTTACAACAAGAATCACAACCGAGGTACTGCCGCATAACCTCATTTTACAATCACAATCACAATCTTTTCTTTTATCGCCACATGAGCCTTACATTTAGATGGTTTTGAAAATATTTTTCCCAAAATAGCTACGCGCACTTTAACCCACCTTATCTAGTCACATGGCTTGAAGTAATTCCCTTACTAGCAACATGCACATAAATCTCACCTTATGCCGCTGCATGCACATTAACCTCTATCCTTATACCGCTGCATATGCATCAATATCACAACACTAACAACTCTCACCATAAGTGCCCATATGCCACAACGTGCCAAAAATCAACAATACCAAAGTTTTTACAACATATAGCCCACGACTCAACCACAATATGAACAAGAATCTCAATTATAACAAAATGAATGGGAATTACTCAACAAGGAAAGATATTTCAATAATCAACAACTTCAACCTCAATGTGATAATAGCTTTCATAACTTCAACTTCAATAACTCAAAATGAAGGTATTTCCACGAAATGACAATTTCCAATTTAAATGTACAACATAAGCTTAATGATGAAGAGATGGTATGAAATAGTATCTACATCTAAATGCATAGAATAAGTCAACACAAAAAAGCATCATTGAATAACAACTCCAAATAAGAATAACTGAGCAATAAAAGAGGTAGCTTCGCAATAAGAGAGATAACAAAGGCAGTTAAGGCATGTAAGAGCATGTTTGACAATAAGGGGTGGAGCATGTGATAACAACATCAAGTAAAGCATGTAAGAGCAATTTAACAATGGAAGATATAACATGATACTGCAATTTTTAGTTAAATATATGAAAGAGTCTAAGATTTTCGTCCGGTCAAAATACCATAGATAAGCCTGTCTACATGATTAACCAAAGAATAGATTTCTCGGTCAAAATCAATATCTAGAAGAAATCGGGTTACTGATAACCAAAATTACTTCACTTTCTCGGTAATCTGAAGAATAAAAAGAGTAACGGAAATAATAGACAAGGATAGAAAAATTTAAATAGATTGATAATCTCTCCCATAATTGCGACTTGAACCTTTCAAATAAAGCAAAAGAATAATTGCATATATTGATCAAAATTCAGATACCATTACAAATGAGGACCTGGCCCTTATATCG
Organism: Nicotiana obtusifolia; assembly: GCA_002018475.1. Taxonomy (NCBI): domain Eukaryota; kingdom Viridiplantae; phylum Streptophyta; class Magnoliopsida; order Solanales; family Solanaceae; genus Nicotiana; species Nicotiana obtusifolia. Next base: position 348,041 of record MCJB01003381.1, on the reverse strand, counting down.
GAGTACATAATTATAACAGTTTCCCTACTTAATTTTGGCTTGTTAACGGCATTAATTGCCTTGATTTCCTTTTACCATATATAATTGTAACGGCAACATTAATGACCGAGGATTTTTCGTAACCACGATCAATGTCGATTTCCCTTCCTTATTTATAACAGATTCGTGTACCTTTCCTCTGTATGGTCTTTATCCATTCCACTTCTATTCTTCTTTTCCAGCTGTTAGGGCCGGTACCCTTTTCTAAAGAAACACCGAGGGCGTTTCTCCCGTGCCTTCTTGAATTCTTTAATTCGCTTGATTGAAAGTGCTACCTGTTACCTTGATGGTATTCCATGTGTCATGCTTTTTTTTTTTTTACCAATACAGATAGTCCCCCCACTTTTTAAATATTTTCAATTGAATATTTGGGAAATGGTAAGTATTTATGGCAGGAATTCCTTGCCGACTTTTCCCGAGTAACACGATGTCTTTTTGAGAACTGATGCGACATACCTTATGTCTATTAAATGCTCAAGACACGTGTCTCATTGTAATTGGTTCTGCGGTTTTCAACGCCTTTTTAGGGTTTTTTTGCGGCTACATCAGTAACGAAGTGACAGTTCCATGATGACAGTTCATAATGACCAACTTTGATGATGGTTGCTTTCTCCTATAAATACCTCTTCTCACTCAATTTTGAAAGTCTCTTTTTTTCTTTCCTTGCGTTCATCTTCCTAGCTTTTCTTGTATTTCTTCATCTTTTTCCTGTATTTCCTCCATTAAAGATGTCTTCACGTTCTCAAAATCCTTCTTCATTGTTAGATCCACGCAAAGTGGTGATCAGTAATGAACTTCCTCCTTCTACTGCCCACACCAGGAGTAGGAGAGGTGGCAGACTCCGTAGTTTAGGTTCACTATCCACTCGTAGTTTTACTCCTCAAAGTAGTACTGCTAAGCCATCTTATTCTAGGGTTGGAACTCCCTTAACTCCTAGATCTTCCTTTATGGGGAGAGATGAGAACAAACCCATACGAGAACCTACTGTTTCTGAGATTGTCCTATAAGAGTTTTCTTTTGTATCGGACCATGAAACTATGAAAAATATAGGTTTCATCCATAGTGTCTCTTAACCCCGCTGAACATTACCCAAGCTTGATTACTCGAGGACTTCTTTCTTTGGTTCGACGTGAATGCCACTGTAAATCAGATTTTCCAGTATTGATTCCTGGTGTAATCCAAGAATCACCTCTTACCATGCTGGTTATTCCTTTGTTTACACCTATCCTATTACTTTAGGGTTTAATCCTCCCATTGACCTTTTTATTATTGAGTTCTGCCGCTACTTTAATATTTGCCTCGGTCAAATAGGTCCTATCGTGTGGAGAGCAGTTGCTTGCATTCGCTACTTTTTGGGTTTAGTTTTCACCCCTTTTACCTTCCGTCACTTGCTCCACTTATATTCTTCAAAACTATTTCATGAAAGTGTCTTTTCCCTCGTGGATAGAAGTAAAAGGGTTTTAGTCAGCCCCGAGGATGACCGTGACCGTGGCTGGTATGCTTGATTTGTTGCTGCCCCCACTTGTTGGTTAGTAGGTGATGAAACATGCCTTTCCCTGAAAAGTGAAACTTTGCACGTAAGTGTTTTTCCTTATTTTTCTTGATGTTTTCATTTTATTTACATGAGTGTATGTTCATTTTTCAGCAATCATGGAAGTTGTCAAAGAAATTCTGCACTTCACTTTCGTGCTTGGGTAGGAAAAATGTTGACCGCTGCTCCCATGGATAAGAGATCCTGGAAATTTCTTTCACAAAAATTTGGATGGAATGTGAAGACTTATGGTAAATTTTTATTCCCATGGTTCCCTCTTTCTTTTTTTTGTTCCTTAATTTTAATGCATATACCTTTTCCCCTTTCTTTTTAGGGTTTGCTATTTGCGGCCTTATCTCCGCTTATGTTCCTTCTGCGAGGCTTTTTGTAAGCTCTGGACAAGAATAGATTTTACGCGTATCTTCCTCCAAGAGGAAGAATACTGAAGCCCGTGGCTCTGAAGATGAAGAGGATACCGAAGAAGGTTCCTTAGTGAGGAAACCACGAGTTAGTAGGTGCGTGATTTTAGATGATGAAGCCCATGTCTCTCAAGATCCCCTTTCAAGTTCAATTCCTTTTATTCTTGTTGATGAGCCAGAGAATGTCTATTTGAATATCTCTGATGAAGATGCTAGTAATTTTGACACCCCCCCCCTCTCAAGTCTCATTGACAGGTTCTTTCCCCAAGATTTTGAGGATGAAGAGGAATTTGGTCCTGTTTCTGAAGAGCCGCCACTTGCCTCTCTTCTGATGTCGTCAGTTGCTCCTACCGTTAAACCCCATGTTTCTCCGCCTACAGCAACCCCAGTGGTTGCCCTCGCTGCTGCTTCTGGTGAAGAAGCTAAGCCTCCTAGCGGTAGACGGGGTATGAAAAAGGTTCTGATTGAAGTCCCCGATGGTGGAAATCTATTAAAAAATTTTGGACAAGCCGCTGTGTGGTTAAAACCATTGCTTGCTGCCGTGGAAAGAAAAGGCTCGAGGGTCACAGTTCTCTGACCTTGATGAATAACATCATCCATTCTTCCCTCAAGGTATATCTTCACTCTCTTTACTTTCCTCTCCTTCCTTTCATGTTCATAACTTCCCTTCTTTTGTCTTTTTATACACCAATGTGACAGGTACAGAGCTTATGAGAAGGATTTCTTGGACAGATCAATAGGTAATTGAGTTGTGCACTGAGACTGATAATTGGAAAGAGCAATTTGAAGGGATGCAACTGGAGAAATACGTTCTTACTGAGGAGAAAGGAGCTTTAGATCAACAATTGAGGATAATCACCGTTGAACTAGCGGTTTTAAAAGATTCCTCCAATCAAGTTGAAAAAGACAAGGACATATTGGAATCCTTCTTCGCTGAATAACACTCCAAGGCAACTGAAGAAATAAGAAGCTTGAAAAAGCTCCTTAACCAAAAAGAGGCATACGCGGGTGATCTGGTACAAAAGCTCACCCAGACTCAAGAAGACCTTTGTGCTTTAATAGACAAGATTCATTTCCTTGAGATTTCTCTTACCCCTTTGAAGGCATCTTATGAAGCCTCAGAAGCAGAAAAATAAGAGTTGAAAGCTGAAATTCAGTAGTGGGAGAAGGATTATGAGGCCCTTGAAGACAAGTTAACACTTGATGTTAGGGGATTTTCTGAACACTCGCTTTGGAGACTTTAACTGAAGTTAGCTAGGAGGGTTTTGACCTTAATGCTGAAATTGCAAAGGCTAAAGAGACGATTGAATAGACTCAGCAGTGTCAAAGCTTCTCAACACCCAAGGAAGAAAGTTCTAAAGGTGATGGTGATGGACTTACTTCTGGTGAAGCTGATGTTCAACCCTCGTCTTCTCAAGTTAATCCTTCTTCTCCTGTGGATGATGCTCCCTAGTATTTTTCCCTTGGCTTTTGTAGAAGTTGTTTGATCTTTTTTTTTCTGGTTTTTGTTGAAACTCTCTTCTTGTTTTTTGGATAGTTTTTGGAATGTTTTCCACCCTTGTTTTTTGGGTGATGATATAAATATCTCTTTACTGCATATTATGTTTTTTGCTCTTTGAGTTTTTGAGCTTATACTTACATTAAAAATTCTTGGTAGATCATGTCTTCAATATGCATATGTTTTTTTATAAGAGAGGGCCCTTTTAATTAACAACACTGATGAAGATGACGTCTCATCTTCATATTGGTGCAAAAATGTGAAACATGAAGTAATTTGAACAAGTTTTTAGTTTAAACTTTCAAATAAATAAGCTTGTACAACATTTTCATAACTACTTAATATGTAGCAGGTTTACAAATACGGGTATATTTTTTCACGACTAAATTTATGGCTTTAACCTAGAAGCTCGTGGGAGTATTTTGGACTTTCTACGGCCTATCCTTTCTGCTAGCTTGAATGCCTTTGAAATTTTTTCTTCAAGGTTTTAATTCTGGCTGAGCTATGCTCTTGGGTGTACGTCTTCTTTCATTGTGTATCCTTCTATATGCATAGTCCCCCCAATGTTGATGCATTGAAGCATGAGATCTCGAACACTGAATCAGCTTCTTACTTTTGGTCCTTTTCCTGAAAAAGGAAATACATACGGGACTCGGAGGTAATCTTTTAGATGATGACTGCATAACCCTTTTGCCAAAAAAATGTTATAACCTAGACCAGGAATAATTAAGTATTCCGCGTGTCTTTCCTGTCTAATATCATCATTTGGTACGGGCCATCTTTTTGCCTATCATCTAAAATGATTAGTAAAACTTAAATAAAAAAATAAAATTGAACTTGCATGATACCTGACCGTGGGTATTAACCTCTTTTAGAAGTAATACTTTTTCAAATGGACTGTGTTGCAATGTGATGGTAACACCTTGCCATCCATGGTTTCCAATTCGTATGCTCCTTTTCCAGCAATGCCCCTAACTCTATATGGGCCTTCCCAATTTGGACTCAAATTACCCGCATTCGCTGCTTTTGTTAACTGAAACACCTTTTTGAGGACGAAGTCCCCAATTTTGAAGTACCTCAGTTTGCTTTTGCGCAACCATCCGAATTAATGTTGTTTCTCTCCTTTCTTCCATCAAACCCAAATTTACTCGTAGCTCTTCTTCATTTGTTGCCTTACTAGTATGTGTGTATCTCGTGCTTAGTTCGCGAATTAGAGCTTCCGTTTCATACACAATTGAAAATGGGGTCGCTCCCGTGCTAGTCTTTGTCGTTGTTCGGTAAGCCCATAGCACACCTGGTAGTACTTCTGGCCATTTGCCTTTTGACTCTTCCAATCTCTTTTTTAAGCTGTTGATGATAACCTTATTTGTCGACTCAGCTTGCCCATTAGCCACTGGGTGGTAAGGTGCAGAAGTGATCTGTTTAATTTGCCAGCTTTGGAAAAAGTCAGTGACTTTCGCACCTATGAATTGCAGCCCATTGTCACAAACGATCTCCTTGGGGAATCCAAATCGACATATAATATTTCTCCTACGAAATCCATAACTTCCTTTTCTCTTACCTGTTTAAAGGAACCTGCTTCTACCCATTTGAGAAATAATCCGATAGAATTAACAAAAATTGTACCTTTCCCTTAGCTTGAGGCAATTTTCCTATGATATCCATCCCCCATCTAATGAAGGGCCACAGTGATATGACTAAATGCAACAATTCCACTGGTCGATGCATATTATTAGCGTATAATTGGCATTTATCGCACCTTGCTACAAAGTTTTATGCTTCCTTCCATTTTTGGCCAATAATATCCTGCTTTTATTAGTGTCTTTACCAACGATCTTCCCCCGGCATGATTGCCACAATGCGCCCCATGTACTTCTCTCATTACATATTCTATCTATGATGGTCCAAGGCATCGTGCAAATTGCGATATAAGTTCCCGTGAATTAAGCAATATTGAGCAACTTTCAACCGTAACAATAGATTTCTTTTTATCCTCAAGAAAAATACCATATTGCAAAAAGTTCATAAATTCGTTCCTCCAATTCCAAGTTAAGTTATTAAAATTTACCTCACTCTTGGTTTGGTTGAAGGCTGAATGAAATAAATGTACCACAATAGCATTTTTTGCATTTGTTGCATCAGCAACAGACGCGAGATTTGCTAATACGTCTACTTCTGCATTTTCCTCTTTGGGTATTTGTATAGCTTTCCATGTCTGGAAATGCCTAAGCAACTCTCTTACCTTTTCGAGGTACTACTGTATTCATGTCTCTCTTGCCACGTAAGTCCCCTGCATTTGATTGACTACCAGATGCGAGTCACTTTTGATCACGATTTGTTCAATACCAAGCTCTCGTGCAAGCTCCAATCCTACAACCACGACTTCATACTCTGCTTCATTATTAGTAATTAGGTAACATTTTATCGCATGTCTTATAATATTTCTCGAGGGTGGAATTAAAAAGATCACCAAACCTGCTCCTTTAACATTTGAGGAACCATCAGTAAACAATCTCCAAGTCCCCAAATAGCTCCGGTAAATATTTGTAGCTCTTTTTCTGCTTCAAGAACTAAGCTTGAGCTAAAATCTGCTTTATCTTCATGTACTAGTACCGCGCTTACCGCTACTTCTAACACAACAAGGTAGATGAGTAATCTCTCTCCATCTTTTGGTTTTTCTAATAAAGGTGGATTTGATAGATATGCCTTTAAGTCCTCCAGAGCTTGTTGTGTTACACCCCATGTTTTCATACGTGAGAGTACGTCGTAAGTCAATTGATGTAAGCTCAAAAATGAGATTATATTTGAAAGTACATAAAGTAAGTTAATCATGTTACCGTGGAGGTTACAAAACTTTAAGATCATGGATAACAAGTATAAAGAGGGGTGGAAGGCTTAGAAGCTAAACGAATCGAACAAAATAAGTTTCGTCGAAAGTCGACAAGGTGGGAATGTTATGACATGTACTTTGTGGTGAGAATAGGGTTCTTAAAATGATAAGGAAGTCATGTTATGAGTTATTTTATTCGTATGATAGTCATGTGTTACGTATTGAAGTCAAGCAAGTTGTGGAACAAAAGTTGACAAAGGTCATCACAAGTTACACTCATAATATGCTGAAACTTAGGTTAAATATAGCAGAGCTTTCTCCTAACAAAGGTCATCACAAGTTACACATATTACATTGAAGATCTACAATTCTAGTTTCTAACGCATTAAACCGTTTGTCGATACGACATCAGAGTAAAGAGATATTCGCGATTTTGCAAGACAGCGCAAGCAGCTCCCAATGGGACCGACTTAGGCGGTGGACGATCCTTGAACATTGTAAAAGGGTTTGTACGGGTCGTATTTTGTCATTTTCAAACAAGGAAAGTTTCCAAACTCTCTCAACACCTCTATAATAGTCCTCCATGGTTCCAACTCGAATCCAAGGTGGTTTTGCCTAGACCTAACCTCAAAACTTAGCCTAAGTGAAGAAAAGAGTCTCTATGGTGTTGTGATGCCATTAAGGGTGCTTGTAAACTAAGGGAAGATTTGGTTAGTTTTTTATGATTATTTAAGGTATGTATAACACCCTATTTCTTGGGCTTAAGCTTATCTATGTGTTGGTTAAGTAATTTGGATGATGAATTACAAGATAGAACTTGAAGTTGTATAAGAAGTTATTGTCTCTTATTTGACTATTTTGGAGTTGTGTATATAAATTCATACGGCTGAAAATTATGGAAAGTAATTTGGATATAATATTGTTAGTATGATTATGTTGGTTTACATGTCAATCTTGTTGAGGATATTGGTAACTAAAAAAGAAATGGCTATAAAGCACTTGGAAGTTGTCCATAGTGATTTTATCTTGTGTTAGACTATTTGGGGTCACTTTGAAATTGAGTACAAGGATGGAAATACTTTAAAAGGTATTGGTTATTATGCTGGATATATTTCTTTGTTTAATAATGAATGATAATAGGGTTGAAGCATGCTAAATGGATTCAATTCGAGCTTGCCGCTCGTCGTGATATGTTGATGATTTGTTAATGAAATATTTTTTACCCTATTGTTGATGTTGTTCTTATTGTATTGCTTTGGTTGTTTTTCATGGTATATGGTATTGGAGGAGGCCCTTGTTATAGCGGAGATGCTGCCCAAATTTACATAAATGAGCTACTAGTTTAAGTTGCGGACTTAGCCTTTACTAAGCACTATTTTGAATCTCCTATGCTATGGTAGATTGAGTTGAGTTGTTTGAAGAATTTCTTGGAAGGTATTAAGGACTCAAAAGAGATAAGGTATGTTAAGGCTATACCTTCTTTCCTTTTGGTATGATTCATATGATACAAACCAAACGAGCAAACATGGAACTTTCATAAATGACTCTATTCTTAGAAGTACTAGGGGTGCCTATGTTCTGGATTCCCCATGTGTCTTATTATTATATCGTTTGTTCATGGCTCTCAGAAAATATATAAATTGATTTTAGTTTATTTCATGATATCAACCGAAGACATATTGATCTTATGACATCCCGAGAGATCTTATTGACTTACTTCTTATGCATTGCATTCATTTTACATGTACATTGACCCATAACCAGATGCCATTCTATACGCGTATATTATATATATGGCGTATGGGAAAAGTTTATGGTGTTACATACGCACCACCACCGGATCAGCTAGTATACGTTGATGATTTCGCCCACATAGGCCGAGATGATATGATGAGATGCCCTCAGAGGCTTGATGATGTTATGTATGCATATACCTATCCATGATATGACATTTATACACATATGCATAACATTATCAATGGTTTAAGATTCACAGAGCTATTCAGACTTACAGGTTGAGTCTTTACTCCATGTTTCTTTCATGTCTTTTATATACTGCTTTCATGACTCACATACTTGGTACTTATTTGTACTGACATCACTTTTGCCTGGGGACACTCCGTTTCATGCCCGCAGGTCCCAATAGATAGGTTGACAGTCCTCCTAGTAGGCTATCAGCTAAGCGGAAGGTGTTGGTGCACTCCACTTGCTCCGGAGTTGCCTATTTGGTCAGTATGATGTGGACATGTATTGATTGGTATGGCGGGGCCCTGTCTCAACCGTTATGACGTTTATGTACTCTTAGAGACTTGTAGACAAATGTCATGTATATGGATACTTGTATGGCCTTGTCAGCTTATGTTTTGAGTGTATAAATAATCATGTCGGCCTTATAGGCCCATATGTCACATGTATAAGTTTCTATATCATGTTGGACCATCCAATGTCTAGCATTCTCTTATGTTTTATTCTGACTATCTCATGACAGCCCTTCTGGCCTATTTACCCATGATGGTGTGATAAGAAAGATAGGTTATGTTGGTACCCGGTTGAGTAAGGTATCGGGTGCCCATCGCGGCCCTCCTATTTGGGTCTTGAAAAAAGTGGTATCAGAGTTGTTCTGTCCTAGGGAGTCTACAAGCCGTGTCTAGTAGAGTCTTGTTTATGAGTGTGCTGTGCACCACACTTATAAGCAGGTGGCTACAGGGCATTTACGACTGCCACTCTTTCTTCTTACTCAAGATCGTGTGGTAGAGCTCAGTTGTAAGAATTCAAACTCCTAAATTCTACTTTATTCCCTACATCCAAAAAGACAGTTGGTAAGAGCTTGAATGTGGCTGTGGAAGAGTTGAGTTAGAGGAACTCGATTTCGCGTCATGCATATGATGAGTAAATGTAAGGTCTTCAGTAGATTAAGTTTGTACTAAGACGTGTAAGCTTCTTGATAAGGAGTCCTAAGGCATGATTATCTATCCACCCATATGGTTTAAAAAAGCAACAAGAGAATCACAAGGTAGATACAAGTTTCAACAAGTAAAAAAGTAAGGTGAAGAAGGGTACGAGGTACGCATTTACTGAACATTATCAGTTTTTACAATTCATGCAGAGAAATATAAGTATTCTGAGTTACCTTCAACAGTAATAGAGGTATGTGCAATTGGCCACACCCATCTTAGTTATGCCCTGTAGGAGCTAACAAATATTATTTAAGAGAATGATGGGATATCAGGATCTAGCTGGAGTTAGAGTAACCCAAAATAATGGATGGATTTTGAGCATTAGCTGACATTTTCAAAGGATATTGCAAATGTTGTTAGTAGTTCTCCTTGTGAGACACCTCAATGGTGCACTCTAGAGTAGTACATTTATATATGAAATACTAGAATATCCAAAAAAAAAAAAAAAATAGAAGGCTGCACTGGGATCCTAGAAGGGATAAATAATTACCTTAGTATGGCTCCCGTACCTAGTCAAGAGAGAATGTTAGGTGACCCGAAGAGCCAGTAGATGGAGCAAGGGGTGCTAAAAGCAAAAGAACGTTTTATTGATCTTTTCAGAATAAAGTGATAGATAGAAATATTCGCTGAAGAATAAGAAGAGAGTAAATGAAGCATTATGAGTAAGATGTGATAAATAGGTGATAACGGTAAATCGAAATATGACAGAATGACAGAGTCTATAGTCAAGTGAAGGGAAAGACAAGAGGACACATGCCTTGAATCAATAAAAGGGTATAAGCCATGAAGTCATATCCTCATTTCGAGAAATAAGTTGGTGATTCAAACATAATTACCAAAAGGAGAAGTTATACCCCAAAGTAATAGAAATTAGTATAGACTGGTGAACAAAATAAGCTTAATATGAATTAGGGACCGAATGATTTGATAAAAGTCGGCATCGTGAGAATTTCAGAGATCGCGTTCCAGCGATAATATAATGAACAACATAAGAGTAACCTTTAAAGGGCATTCAGGAAGACGCTTTCCTAAAGCGAGCACTGTGAGCAGAGTTAAGCTTAAGGGACTAAGTGTGCCAGTTAAACTAGGTGTCACCCTCCTGAGTAAGAAATTTCGTTATCCTTGGTAGAGAAAGCTTACCGCAAGCCGAGTAAGAGTCAGTGAAGAAGTGAAAAGACGCAAAAGATAAAGAAAGGGGGGAATATGGTATGATAAGAAAGATCTGTCATCTTGGTACTCGGTTGAGTAAGGTACCGGGTGCCTGTTGTGGCCCTCCGATTTGGGTCGTGACAATAGTCGTAAGTTCGACAAAGTACCAAGCGAAGAACTTTAGTACACCTATAGATGCCCAGAGGGACAACTTTTCATAGTTCTATATATATTCACAAAGTGAGGCCTAGAGATTGGCTAAAATTTGGAGGAAAAGGGAGAGAAGAGTCACATTGGCGCACAAACAAGGACAAAATCGTACAAGCTGCATGACAGAAGGTAACAACAGGTACGAGATTGGAAGAATTCCGAACACAGGTCATGGTGTGAGAAAGAGGCCTAAAGGAGGGAATGCCTTGTCCTTTGGATTTATTCAATAACAGTTGCCTAGAAGACAAGGACAATATTAAAGTATTCGTAAGAGCTATAGGTTATGAGACTGATAAGTGCATCAATCAACATTCAAGGATAAAGTTTCCAAAAGGGGGAATGATGTTACACCCCATGTTTTCACACGTGAGAGTATGTCGTAAGTCAATTGACGTAAGCTCATAAATGATATCTTATTTGAAAGTACATAAATTAAGTTAATCATGTTACCTTGGAATTTAAAAATCTTTAAGATCATGGATAACTAGTACAAAGAGGGTTGGAAGGCTTAGAAGCTAAACGAATCGAAGAAAATAAGTTTCGTTGAAAGTCGACAAGTTGGGAATGTTATGATATGTACGTTGGGGGTGAGAAAAGGGTTCTTAATATGATAAGGAAATTATGTTATGAGTTATTTTTATATTATGATAGTTTTTTGTTACGTTTTGAAGTCAAGCCAGTTGTGGAATAAAAGTTGGCAAAGGTTATCATAAGTTACATTCATAATGTGCTGCACATTAGGTCAAATGTAGCAGAGCATTTCTACTTATATACTTGTAATTACAGGATGACCCATATATCAAATTGAAGATCGACGGGTCTAGTTTCTAACCCATTAAACCGTTCATCGATACAACATCGGAGTAGAGAGATATTCACATTTTTGTGAGACTACGCAAGCAGCTTCCAATGGGATCCACTTAGGTGGTGGACGACCCTTGAACATTATAAGTGGGTTTGGACGGCCCAGTTTTTGTCCATTTCGGCCAAGGATAGTTCTCAACCTTTCTCAACACCTCTCTAACAGTCCTCCATGGTTCCAAGTCGAATCCAAGGTGGGTTTGCCTAGCCCTAACCTCAAAAATTAGCCTAAGTGAAGAAAAGAGTTTCTATGGTGTTGTGATGGCATAAAGGGTGCTTGTAAGCTAAGGGATACTTTGGTTCGACTTTGTTCTGATTATTTAAGGTATGTATAACACCCTATTTCTTGGACATAAGCTTATCTATGTGTTGGTTAAGTTATTTGGAAGAAGAATTACAAGATAGAACTTGAAGTTGTATAAGAAGTTGTTGTCTCTTATTGGACTATTTTGGAGTTGTGTATGTGAATTCATATGGCTGGAAATGATGGAAAACAAGTTGGCTATGATATTTTTACTATGATTATGTTAGTTTACATGTCAATCTTGTTGAGGAAATTTGTAACTAGAAAAAGAAATGGCTATAAAGCACTTGGAAGATGTCCATAGTAATATTGTCTTGTGTTAGGCTATTTCAGGTAACTTTAGAATTGAGTACAAGGATGGAAATCCTTTAAAAGGTATTGGTTATTATACTGGATATATTACTAAGTTCAATACTGAAAGATGATGGGGTTGAAGGGTGCTAAAGGGATTCAATCCAAGCTTGCCGCTCGTCGTGATATATTGATGATTTGTTAATGAAATATTTTTTACCCTATTGTTGATGTTGTTCTTATTGTATTGCTCTCGTTTTTTTCTTGTTATATGGTATTGGAGGAGGCCCTTGTTATAGCGGAGATGCTGCCCAAATTTACATAAATGAGCTACTAGTTTAAGTTGCGGACTTAGCCTTTACTAAGCACTAATTTTGAATCTCTTATGCTATGGTAGATTGAGTTGAGTTATTTGAAGAATTGCTTGGAAGTTTTTAAGAACTCAATAGAATTAAGGTATGTTAAGACTATCCCTTCTTTCCTTTTGGTATGATTCATATGATACAAACCAAACGAGCAAACATGGAACTTTCACAAATGACTCTATCCTTATAAGTACTAGGGATGACTATGTTCTGGATTCCCCATGTGTCTTATCATTATATCGTTTGTTCATGGGTCTCAGAAAATACGTAAGTTGATAAACAATATTTCATGATATTAACCGAAGGCATATTGATCTTATCACATGCTGAGAGATCTTATTGACTTACTTCTTATGCATTGCATTCATTTTACATGTACATTGACCCATGACCAGATGCCATTATATACGCGTATATTATATATATAGGGTATGGGAAAAGTTTATGGCGTTACATACGCACCACCACCGGATCAGCTGGTATACGTTGATGATTTCGCCCACATAGGCCGAGATGATATGATGGGATGCCCTCAGAGGCTTGATGATGTTATGTATGCATATACCTATCCATGATATGACATTTATACGCATATGCATGACATTATAAATGTTTCATGATTCACAGAGCTATTCAGACTTAGAGGTTGAGTTCTTTACTTCATGTTTCTTTCATGTCTTTTATATACTGCTTTCATGCCTCACATACTCAGTACTTTTTTTGTAGTGACGTCCCTTTGACCTAGGGATGCTGCGTTTTATGCCCCCAGGTCTTGATAGACAGGTTGACAGTCCTCCTATTAGGCTATCAGCTCAACGGAAGGTGTTGGTGCACTCCACTTGCTCCAGAGTTGCCTATTTGGTCAGTATGATTTGGATATGTATTGATTGGTATAGCCGGGCCCTGTCTCAACATTTATGACATTTATGTACTCTTAAAGGCTGGTAGATAGAAGTCATGTATATGGATACTTGTATGGACTTGTCAGCCTATGTTTTGAGTGTACAAATAATCATGTCGGCTTTATAGGCTCGTACGTCACATGTATAAGTTTCTATATCATGTTGGGTCGTCCTATGTCTAGCATTCCCTTATGTTTTATTCGGGTTATCTCATGACGGTCCTTCTGGCCCATTTACCCATGATGGTGTGATAAGAAAGATACATTACGTTGGTACTCAATTGAGTAAGGTATCGAGTGCCCGTCGGTCCTCCAATTTGGGTCGTGACATGTTGACACTCATCAACCCATTCAAACTGATTTTGCTTTTTTAATACTGAAAAGAACTTAAAGCATTTTTCCAATGACTTGGATATAAATCTTCCCAGAGCCACTATTCTACATGTTAGTCTCTGTACCTCTTTCTTGCTTATGAGTACATCTAGTATTTCTTCAATAGCTTGTATTTGTGTGAGATTTACTTCAATACCCCTGTTAGAAACAAGAAAACCTAAAAAGTTACCAGAAGCTATACCAAAAGCGCACTTTTCTTGATTCAACTTCATGTTGTACTTGCGGAGAATTTCAAAGGTCTCAGCCTAATGTTGAAAATATCCGCTGTCTGCATTGACTTGACCAACATACCGTCTATGTAGACCTGCATAGTTTTTCCCAGGTGTTCTTGAAACATTTTGGTCACCAATCTTTGATATGTGGCTCCAGAGTTTTTCAAACCAAATGACATGACTTTGTAGCAATAAGTCCCCCTGTATGTGGTAAATGAGGTTTTTTCCTCATCTAAAGGGTCCATCTTTATCTGATTATAACCAGAATAAGCATCGAAAAAACTCAAAAGCTCATGACCTGTGGTAGAATCAATTAATTGATCTATGTGTGGTAAAATAGCTGAATCTTTAGGACAAGTTTTATTTAAATCAGTATAATTTACACAGACTCGCCATTTTCCATTCTTTTATTAAACCAAAACAGTATTAGCTAACCAGTCAGGGTACATTACCTCTCGTATTGAATTGATTTTTAGAAGTTTTTGTACCTCATCCTGGATCACTTGATTTTGAAGGCCCTTGCTTCCTTTTCTTTTTCTTGACAGATGGGTGTAATGGTTCCTCATTTAGCTTATGATTCATTACCTCTAGTGGTATACCTATCATATCTGAATGCGACCAAGTAAAACAATCGGTGTTAGCACGTAAAAATTTAATTAACTTACCTTTCATTTCTGGGCTCAGATTTGCTCCAATGCAAACTTTTCTATCTGGCCAGTGGACAAGTAATATCACATATTCGAGCTCCTCCATGGTATTTTTAATGTTCTTGTTTTCCTCTGGCTCTTGAATCACATTAGGTCTTGAGTCGACATCAGTCTGACTTTGTGTGTTTCAGTTGAGGCATGGATAGAAGCGTCCCCAACTGAATTCTTTCATTGCTATTGTGCATCTGCATCTTTGGTGGTTGTATTTGCAATCACCACCGAATTAGTGCTCCGTGAAGCTTGTTGATCTCCCCAGATTTGTCGGATCCCCCACTGTGAAGAGAATTTGATAACTTGATGCAACATGGAGGGGAAAACGTCCATATCACGAATCCAAGGCCTTCCCAAGATTATATTATAGGCCATATCCGCGTCTATTACTTGGAACTTTGTATCTTTAATGTCTCTTTCTGCAAACGTAGCCAGTACAACTTCTCCTTTCGTAATGACCCTTGAATTATCAAATCCAAAAAAAGATCGTGCCTTTGGTATGACCTAATCGTTAGCTTGCATTTTATTTACCACTCTCAGTAAAATGATATTTACTAAGCTACCAAGGTCAATCAAAACTCGTTTTATATTAGTATCATGTTCAAGTAAAGAAATTACCAGTGCATCATTGTGAGGAATCATCAAGCCATCTGCATCTTTGTCATCAAACATTATATTGTCACCTTCCAAGACTTGGCGAACTCGTTTCTCATGAGTTACAGTAACTTTTGATGTCTTTTTTGCAGCCGTGTACGTTACCCCATTGACTTCATCTCCTTCGGTTATGACGTTGACTGTTCTCTTTGGTGATGAAGGCTTTGAGGGTTCTTGCCTATTTTTCATGTATGATTGTCTTCTTTTCTCACTGAACAGATCAGTAAGATAACCTTGCTTCAGTATATGTTCAACCTCACCTTGCAAAAGCCTGCAGTTTGCTCTTCTATGGCCATGGTCATTGTAAACTCGCACCAGAAATTTGGTTTCCTTTTGTTTGTATCTGGTCCCATCTCTTTTGGCCATCGCACCTTATCTCCCATTCCTCTTAGAACAACCACCAATTTAGAGGTGATGACGTTAAAGCTATAATCTCCTATTCTTGCTTGAGTAAAAGAATGGTTGCTTCGGGCATCTCGCACTTTTTTGAATCTTGAGGAAGAACTCGCTTCCTTTTGCCTTGATCTTAAATCAAATCATGCATTCTCTTGTTTAGGTCAGGAATCTCACCACATGGGTCCCATGTAAGGCTCGTACCTGATTTTACCTGACCTACTCTCTAATTCCAAGCGCCTTGAACTTGGTCTTTCATCAACCCTTGGCCGTGTAATCGTATCTTCTTCTATCCACAGCTTCGTGTTGTATCGATTGTACAGATCATTCCAAGTTGTTGCAGGAATCTCCCGCAAACTTTCTTTCAACATCCTCATGGCTTCTGAACTTTTCTCGTTTAAGTTGCTCGCAAATACCATAGCGGCCCAGTTATCAGGTACTCGCGACAATATCATTCTCTCACGTTGGAATCTATCTACGAATTCTCTAAGAAATTATGTGCTCCCTTGTTTAACTTTGAAGATATCCTCCAACCTTTCAACTTTCTGAGCCCCCAAATGCACCTTTATAGATGAATCTACAAGCTCAGCAAAAGAATCAATGGAGTTTTCAGGTAAGAGTGAGTACCATGTTAATGCCCGTTTTGTGAGAGTTTCGCCAAATGTTTTAACTAAAACTCATTCAATCTCTTGTTTGGTTAAATCATTGCCTTTTACGCCTGTAGTGAACGCAGTAATGTGATCCCGTGGGTTGGATATCCCTTCATATTTTTGAATATTAAGCATTTTAAAATTTTTGGGAATTGGCAAAGGTGCTACACTAGGCTTCCAGGGTTGTTGTGAATACTTGTCAATATCCACACCTTTGATCACATGAGGCACGCCAGGTATTTGTTCTATCCGCTCATTTTGCTCCTTCAGCAGTTTCTGCAAAGTTAGTATTAAAATTTGTAAACTAGAATTATTTGATGTACCTAACCTTCCATCGCGAGATTCATTAGGCATTTCTCCACTTCTTGAGTTATCGAGTCCTGAACGCGGATTCTCCACAGTAGTTGTATTAACTGGTGGCTGAGTTTGTGCTGCGTTGGGTAATCCTCTAACAAAAGCCTGCAGAGCTTCGTTCATGTGTTCTGCAATCAACTGCTTCAAAGCATCCTGCTCAACGATTTGGTCACCTCCATGTTGTCCATCAGTGCGCAAAGCAGACCTTTCAGGTGAACTTTCACGTGAGCGCTGAGGAGTACCAATGGGTGTGTGATGTGGTGGAGTTCCACCTTGTTGATTCAACTGGTTGTTCTCGTTAGCGATTGACATATTTTGTTGCTAAAAATGAAGTTTAGAGAGTGAACAGATTATCAGATTCCCGATAGTGGAACCATTTTATTTAACCCAAAAATAGATTTCTCGGTCAAAGTCAATATCAAGAAGAAATCGGGTTATTAATAACCAAAATTACTTCACTTTCTTGGTAATTGAAGAATAAAAAGAGTAAATAGACAAGGAAAGAAAACTCTAAATAGATTGATAATCTCTCCCAGAATTGAAGTTTGAACCTTTCGAATAAAGCAAAGAATAATTGCATATATTGATCAAAATTCAGATACCATTACAAATGAGGACCAGGCCCTTATATAGGATACATACTTATAACGGCTTTCCTACTTAATTCTGCCTTGTTAATGGCATTAATTTCCTTGATTACCCATTACCATATATAATTGTAATGGCAGCATTAATGATTGAGGATTTCCCGTAACCACGATCAATGTCGATTTTTCTTCCTTATTTATAACAGATTCGTGTACCTTTCCTCTTTATGGTCTTTATGCATTCCATTCCTATTTCTTCTTTTCCAGTTGTCAGGACCGGTACCCTTTTCTAAAGAACAGCGGGGGTTTTTCTATCGTGCCTTCTTGAATTTTTTAATTCACTTGATTAAAAGTGCCACCTGTCATCTTGATGGTAGTCCACGTGTCATGCCTTTTTTTCACCAATACAATACACACTCGTCACCTCGTGTACACTTCTTTCACATAACTCAAACAACACAAATCAACCCAATTCCTAAGGGGTAGTTCCCCCACACAAAGTTAGGCAAGATACTTAACTCAACAAGCCAAATCAATCCCCTAATAAGCCTTTCCAGTGAAAATCCAACTCCGGACGGCTCGAATCTAGCCAAAATAACTTTACGCCATAAATACAAACCATGGTAAGCAAATTCCGAATAATAAAATTTCAATATTTAAAGAAAATCAAAAAGTCAACTCAAAAAGTCAACCTCAGGCTCGCACCTCATATGTGGTTGTGCTTCTGCACGCCTACATTCGCACCTGCTTAGCCAGTCCTCCAAGCCCAAAATCGCTTATGTGGCCAAGTAGCCGCTTCTGTGGTATCGCACCTACGACCCCAATTGCGTAGGTGAGCATGCACCATACCAGCAGGCATAAAAAATCCTCCATGTCCAAAATGAATTCGGATTCAATCCGAATCACACCCAGGGCTCCCGGGACCCTGTCCGAACATACCTTCAAGTCTCAAAACACAACATGAACCTACTCGAGGCCTTAAATCACATCAAATCTACGAGTCTCACCTCAATTCAAGCCCATTGAACCAATTCTTATAAAACTTACACTGAATCATACCAAACTAACTCCGAATAAGCTCAATTTTGCGTGTTAGTCTCAAATGAAACAAAGGACCTATACCAACTCCAGGAATTACAATCTGATCCCGATATCGATAAAGTCAATCCTCGGTCAAACCTATCAACTTCCAACTTTTGCCAAAAAGCACCAACTCAACCTACACACCCCCAAATCAACATCCGGACATACGCCTAAGTCCAAATCACCATACAAAGCTATTGGAACCATCAAAACTCCATTCCGAAGCCGTCTAATCAAAAGTCAAACTCTGGTCAAATCTTCCAATTTAAGCTTTCGACCTTGGGACTAAGTGTCCCAACTCACTCCAGAACTCACCCGAAACCAAACCAACCACCCCAGCAAGTCACACAACCACAAATGAACATAGAAGAAATGATAAACAGGGGAATGAGGCTATAGTACTCAAAATGACCGATCGGACTGTTACATCTTCCCCCTCTTAAAATAAATGTTCGTCCTCGAATGAGTATAGAGACATACCTGAAGTGCTAAAAAGGTGAGGATAACGACTACGCATATCATGCTGGGTCTCCCAAGTCGCTTCCTCGACTGGTTGACCCCTCCATTGAACCTTTACTAGAGTAATATTCTTTGACCTCAACTTTCAGACATGCTTGTCCAAGATGGCAACGGGCTCTTCAACATAAGTCAAATCCTTGTCCAATTGGACTGAGCTAAAACCTAAGACATGAGACGGATCACCATAATACTTCCGGAGCATGGAAACATGGAACACCGGGTGAACTGCCGATAAATTGGGTGGCAATGCAAGCTTGTAGGCCACCTCACCAACTCTCTCAAGAATCTTAAAAGGACCAATATACGTAGAGCTCAACTTTCCCTACTTCCGGAATCTGATCACACCCTTCTTGGGTGAAACCCGTAGCAAAGCCCTCTCTCCCACCATAAATTCTACATCACAAACCTTCTGATCAACATACCCCATTTGCCTAGAGTGTGCTATACAAAGCCGATCCTGAATCAACTTGACCTTCTCCAAGGCATCCCGAACCAGATCAGTGCCCCACAACCTAGCCTCCCCCGACTCAAACCAACCAACTGGAGAACAACATCTCCTCCCATATAAGGCCTCATAAGGAGCCATCTAAATACTAGATTGGTAGTTTTTGTTGTAGGCAAACTCTGCAACAAGAACTAATCCCATGAACCCAGGAAATCCATAACACAGGACGTAGCATATCCTCTAAGATCCGAATGGTGCGCTCGGACTGCCCATTCGTCTAGGGTGAAATGTTGTACTGAACTCAACTCGTGTGTCTAGCTCACGCTGCATAGCGCTCAAGAAACGCAATGTGAATTGCGTGCCTCAATCAGAGATAATGGACACCATCACACCATGAAGATGAACAGTCTCTCAGATATAGATCTAAGCTAACTGCTCTGAAGAGTAGGTAGTCACAACAGGAATGAAATGTACAGACTTGGTCAGTCTATCCGCAGTAACTCACATCGCGTCGAATTTCTTCAAAGTCTTTGGGAGCCCAACAACGAAATCCATGGTAACACAGTCCCACTTTCACTTCCACTCGGGAATCTCAAGTCTTTGAAGCAAATCGCCCAGCCTCTGATGCTCGTACTTCATCTACTGATAGTTCAAGCCCCGAGCAACATAATATACTATTTTTTTTTATTTTTCTCCACTAATAATGTTACCTCAAATCTTGATACATCTTAGCGGCACACGAATGAATGGAATATCGTGAATTGTGGGCCTCCTCAAGGATTAACTCACATAACCTACCGATAGAAACCTCCTTGGCATCACCATGTTGCATTGTGTCCTTAAGGAAAAACAAATGGGTATCGTCATACTGACACTCTTTGATGCTCTCATACAAGGAAGACTGAGAAACCACACAAGCAAGAACCCGGCTAGGCTCCAAAACATCCTATCTCACAAACTGATTGGCCAATGCCTGATCTAATGCTAATGGTCTCTCACCAACTAGAATATATGCAAGGCTACCCATACTCTCTGCCTTCCTACTCAAGGCATCGGCCACCACATTGGCCTTCCCGGGATGATACAGAATAGTGATATCATAATCTTTCAACAACTCTAATCACCTCCGATGCCTCAAGTTCAGGTCCTTTTGCTTAAACTAGTGTTGTAAACTCTAATGATTTGCGAATACCTTGCAAGACCGACCGTAAAGA
This sequence comes from Nicotiana obtusifolia, assembly GCA_002018475.1. NCBI lineage: Eukaryota > Viridiplantae > Streptophyta > Magnoliopsida > Solanales > Solanaceae > Nicotiana > Nicotiana obtusifolia. Next base: position 327,484 of record MCJB01003381.1, on the reverse strand, counting down.
TAATGCCTCCAAATCTTTAATGCGTAAACTATAGCTATCAACTCTAGATCATGAAAGGGGTAGTTTTTCTCACGGGGCTTCAACTGGCGCGAAGTATAAGAAATCACCCTACCCTCCTAATCAAGACACGCCCAATACCATTCTCCGACGCATCACAATAAATCATATATAAACTGGATGGTAAAGGCAAAACCAGGACTGGAGTTCTGGTCAAGGCAGTCGTGAGCTTCTGAAAGCTCTTCTCACACTCGTCGAACCACCTGAACGAAGCACCTTTTTTGAGTTAATCTGGTCAAAGGTGAAGCAATGGACAAGAAACCCTCCACAAACAGCGATAATACCCGGCCAAACCAAGAAAACTCTGAATCTCAGTTGTTGAAGATAGTCTGGGACAACTCTAAACAACCTCAATCTTCTTCGGATCTACCTTAATCCCCTCACTCGACAAGACATGACCCAAAAACGCCACTAAATAAAGCCAGAATTCACACTTTGAGAATTTTACATATAGCCTCATTGCCCTTAAGGTCAAGAGCACGATCCTCAGATGTTGCTCATGATCTTCCCGACTCCGAGAATACCCCAAGATGTCATCAATGAATACATTGAAGAAAGAATCAAGATATGGATGGAATACACTGTTCATCAAGTGCATAATGTTGTTGGGGCGTTGGCAAGTCCAAATGACATCACTAGGAACTCATAGTGACCATACTGAGTTCTGAAAGCAGTCTTCGAAATATCTGAATCCCAAACTTAAATCAATCTTCGAGAACACCCTGACACCGGTCAAATAAGTCATTAATGAGCGGTAATGGGTACTTGTTCTTGATAATAACTTTGTTCAGCTGCCAATAATCAATGCACATCTGCATAGAGCCATCCTTTTCTTCACGAACAAAACTAGAGCACCCCAAGGCGAGACACTCGACGGATGAAACCCTTATCAAGCAACTCTTGAAGCTGCTCTTTCAATTCCTTCAACTCCACAGGTGCCATATGACATGGTGGAAAAAAATGCGGTGAGTGCGTGACGCCAAGTCAATACCAAAATCAATATCCTTATCGGGCGGTATGCTCGGTAGGTTTGCTGGAAATACATCCGAGTAATCTCTCACTACCGGAACTGACTCAACGGTAGGAGTATCAGCATTGACATCTCTCACAAAGACTATGTATGCATCACACCCTTTCTCAACCATTTGATGTGCCTTTAGAAAGGACACAACCCTTCTAGGAATATAATCCAATTTACCCATCCACTCCAACCGCAGCAACCCTGGCATAGCCAATGTCACGGTCTTGGTGTGACAGTCCAAAATAGCATGATAGGATGACAACCAGTCCATGCCCAAGATCACATGAAACTCTACCATATTGAGTAGCAATAGATCAACTCTGGTCTCATAACCACCAATAGTAACTAAACACGACCGATAAACACGATCTACAAGAATAGAATCTCCCACAGGCGTGGACACATATACAGGAGCACTCGAAGAATCACATGATATATCCAAATACGGAGCAAAATAAGAAGACACATAGGAATAAGCGGAGCCCGAATCAAATAAAGCGGAGGCATCCCTGTGACAAACCGGAACAAACCTATACTGATAACATCTGAAGCGGCAGCCTCCGTCCTACCTGGAATGGCATAGAAATGAGCCTGGCCTCCCCCTCTAGGGAAAGGTTTACTTGCCTGATCTATACCTCTATGCAACCATGGCTTGTGAACCCTGTGGACCGTGTGGAATCCGTGGAGCCTGTGTAGTCTGTGGAGGTGCACCCCTCCTAAGTCTGGGATAGTCCCTCACTATGTGTTTGGCATCACCACACTCAAATCAAATGCTCAGTGGGCGTGGCTGCTGAAACTGATCGGGCCTGGTCGCTTTGACTGACTGATGAAAGCACCCCATGCAGGAGGTGCACTAGATAATGACGGTGTATAATGGGCAACCCGAGACATCAAAATAACCGGGGCACCACTAAAAGCTGGAAGTGCTGAATGAACTGGCCGACTCACATATCCCATGCCATGACAGGCTGTAGCTGCAGCGTGGCCACCACTAAATCCTCCAATACCTCGAGGCCTCTTGGCCTCCCTGTCTTCTCTCTAGCGGCCCCGCATAGCCTCCAACCTCCGAGCGATCTCCACCACCTACAGAAACGGAGTATCCATCTCCAACTCTCGATCCATACTGAATCTAATCCCATAGTTCAGCCCCTCAATGAATTTGCGGACTCGATCTCCGACTATAGCAACCAAAGCTGGCACATGTCGAGATACCTCACTAAATCTAATAGCATACTATAACACTGACATGGCACCCTGGCGCAGCTGCTCAAACTCTTTGCGCCATGCATCTAGAAGGATCTGGGGAACAAACTCACTCAAGACATCTCTGAAAACTGAGCCCAAGTGCGTGAAGCTGGATTAGCTGGGCTACCCTCCTCGTAAGCCTGCCACCACACATAGGCTGCTCCAGACACCTGAAATGAAGTGAAAGTAACTCCACTCATCTCCACAATACCGATGGTTAAGAGAATACAATGGTGCTTTTTTAGAAAACCCTACGCATCCTTGGTAGTTGTGCCATTATAAGTAAGAGGATGATACTTCTTGAACCTCTCAAGTCTCAACTGCTCCTCCTCAAATGCCACTGCCCTGACCTCGAGCTGAACTGGAACAACAGGCTACGCTGGCATAACCTTCAGGACGTGATCAACATGGACCCATTGCTCTAGAGTACGGGCCGCGGGAGTTAGAGCTCCTCCCCCAGCCTGAGATGTAGCTGGTGCAAGGATCAATCCTGCCTGAGCTAGAGTGCCGAATATGCTCAAAAACTATGCTAAGGTCTCCTGAAGGGTAAGGATGACAACAAGCGCCTCAGGTGCATGTCCCCCAACCGGAGCTACTAGTGGCTCCTTAGTCGTTGCTCGGGCAGGTGCTCAAGCTGTACCACGTGCTCCTCCTCAACATCTACCCCGGCCCCAGCCCCTCACGGCTCTAGAAGGGGGCATAGGTGCCTGATCATTAGATCCAGCTGTGCGTGTCCTTATCATCTGTGAGAGAATAGAAAAACAAAAACTCAATTTCGAAATCAACAAATTCGCACGACAAGGAATCAAAGAAGTGAAATTTTCCTAATAGTTCCATAGCCTCTCGAAGATAAGTACATACGTCTCCGTATTAATCCGCAAAACACTACTAAACCTACTTATGATTCATAACACCTATGAACCTAGAGTTCTAATACCAACTTGTCATGACCACAATTTTCCTTATGAGGATATTGTGATGGCACCTAATTTCTAAGGCTAGGTAAGCCTAACATTCATTGATAGCTTAACTTAATTAACAACTAAGATATAAGATAATTCGATAAAATCCATAAAACTCCAAATAGAACATTTGTAACAAAATTCCCAAAATCGGTGGAACTGAGTCATAAGCTCTACAGGAATATACTGAAAATTCCTAGTAATTTACTATCAAGATAAAGAGAAAACAGTAGCAAAAGTAACGACAGAAGGTGACTCTGAGGCCTGTGGGCGCCGTGCCAAGCAGGTATATCTTGAAGTTCCAAAATGTATGGTCAAATCACTGATGCCTGAGCCGAAATACCTGGATCTGCACAAAAATATGCAAAAGGGTAGTATGAGTACACCACAATGACACCCAGTAAGTATCAAGCCTAACCTCGGTAGAGTAGAGACGAAGTTAGGTCAAGATACCTACTAGGATAAGAAAAATTGGACGAAGTAAATTATAGTCTAATAATGAAAACGAGGAGATAGTGACAATAAAGCAATACAATAAGGTAAGCTAACAACGGAATTTAAAGCAATAAAGGCAACAAGGAGGAAGATAAGAACATCAAGAAATCAATACGGACAAATACAAGTAGGTAAATAAAGAGATAACAACAAGAATTGTTCAATCAACAAGCCTTTTTAACATAGAATGTACAACAAGAATCACAACCGAGGTACCGCCGCATAATCTCATTTTACAATCACAATCATAATCTTTCCTATACCGCCACGTGAGCTTTACATTTAGATAGTTTTGAAAATATTTTTTTCCAAAATAGCTACACGCACTTTCTCCCACCTTATGTCATTGTGTGGCTTCAAGTAATTCTTACTAGCAACACGCACATAAATCCCACTTTATGTCGCGGCATGCACATTAACCCCTATCCTTATACCGCCACATGCGCATCAATATCACAATACAATAAAAACTCGCAGCACAAGTGCCCATATGCTACAACTTGTCAAAAATCAACAATACCAAAGTATCTAGAACATATAGCCCACGGCTCAACCACAATATGAACAAGAATCTCAGTAATAACAAAATGATTGAGAATTACTCAACAAAGAAAGATATCTCAATAATAAATAGCTTTAACCTCAACGTGATAATAGCTTTTATAACTTCAACTTCAATAACTCAAAATGAAGGTATTTCTACAAAATGACAATTTCCAATTTAAACGTACAACATAAGCTTAACAATGAAGAGATGGTATGAACATATAAATGCATAGAATAAATTAACACAAAAAAAGCATCATTGAATAACAACTCCAAATAAGAATAACTCGACAATAAAAAAGGTAGCATCACAATAAGAGAGATAATAAAGGCAATTAAGGCATGTAAGAGCATGTTTGACAATAAGGGGTTGAGCATGTGATAATAACATCAAGTAAAGCATGTAAGAGAAATTTAACAATGGAAGATATAACATGATATTGCAATTTCTAATTAAATGCATGAAAGAGTCTATGAGTCTAGTCCAGTCAAAATAACAAACATCAGTCTGCGTACACACTTGTCACCTCGTGTATACGTCTTTCACATAACTCAAACAACACAAACCAACCCAATTCCTAAGAGGTAGTTCCCCCACACAAAATTAGGCAAGATACTTACCTCAAACAAGCAAAATCAATCCCCTAATAAGCCTTTCCCGCGAAAATCCAACTTCAGACGGCTCAAATTTAGCAAAAACAACTTAATACCATAAATACAAATCATAGGAAGCAAATTCCGGATTTTAAAGTTTCAATCTTTAAAGAAAATCAAAAGGTCAACTCAAAAAGTCAACATCGGGCCCACACCTCGGAACTCGACCAAACTTTCAACATCCAAACACCCATTCCTATAAGAGTCCAACCGTACTAAATTTATCCAATTCCGACCTCAAATCGACCTTCAAATCCTCAATTTATGGTTTAGGAAAGTTTTACAAAAATCCCAAGTTTCCCCCACTCAAATTGCTAATTAAATGACAAAAACAATGATGGAATCATGAATAATAAACAAATCCAATTCAAAAACACTTACCCCAATCCAAATCGTGAAAATCCTCTCCAAAATCGTCCAAAATTGAGCTCTCTAACTCAAAATGAGGAAAATGAAATAAACCCTCGATTCAATCCTATTTTTACCAAGTTATTCCGCCCCTGTAGACTAATAGCTGCTTCTGCGGCTCTGCATCTGTGGAAAATCATTGCAGATGCGTCTTTTCATTAAACCCAGGATGATCGCTTCTGCGGACCAATATGCGCACCTGTGCGTCCGCTTCTGTGGAGAATTCATCGCACCTGCGGTCCCTCTGCATCTGGGGAGCCCTGCCCTTCTGTGGTTGCCCATCTGCGTGCCTATATCCGTACCTATGGAGCCAGTCCTCCAAGCCCAAAACCGCTTCTGCGGCCAAGTACCTATTTCTGCAGTGTCGCACCTGCGGCCCCAATAGCACAGGTGCGAATGCACTAAATCAGCAGGCATAAAATTTCTCCATGTCCAAAATGAATCCGGATTCTATCCCAATTGCACCCGGGACTCCCGCTGTCACGACCCAAATCTCGACATGTCATGATGGCGCCTATCATAGTACTAGGCAAACCTACAATCACAAAATAACTACTCATTTTAAATTAAAATCATGATATATAAAGTTTAACAGTGAAAATCTCATAAATAACTGAAAGGACTAACTGCGACTCAAATACTAAATCTCCCAAAATCCCGGTGTCACCGAGTACATGAGCTACTAAATATCAACATAGTCAAAACTTCTAATACAACTGTTTGGAAAGATAGAACAGTGCTAAATAAACTAAAAGGAAGGAGAGTCGAGGTTTGCAGATGCCAAAGCAGCTACGTCAAAAGTCGCCAAGCAGGATATGCTCCAAGTCTAGCAACCACTGTGCCCAGAAGTACCTGGATCTGCACACGAAGTGCAGAGTGTAGTATGAGTACAACCGACCCAATGTACTCAATAAGTAACAAGACTAACCTTGGGTTGAAAACTGTGACGAGCTCAAATAGGTACAGTCCAAATCCAGATAATAGCAGTACAGATATGATAGAAAAAATGATAGTAATAACTCAGAAAAATCTCATCATCAGTTTGTACACTGTAGACACGATTTCAAGTTTAATAGTTTAAGCTCAACACTGATAAAATATGCCAAGTATGACTGATATGAGGAATGTTACATCTCTATATCTACATATCAAATGTATATGCATGTCATAGGTAATGCATCACAATGATAACCTCTAGTACTCATACTCTCAGAGTACTCAATCAGACTCACTCAACTCTCACTCATCACACTCAATCACTCAGCACTGAACGGTACTTGCGCTCACTGCTGGTATGTCAGACTTTGGAGGGGCGGATCATGCCCAAGCACTAATATAAAGTCAATATGGCCTGCTGTCACGTGCAACCCGATCTCATAATAATAGATAAAGCCTATAAGGCCTGCTGCGGCGTGCAGCCCGATCCATAATAATAACATATATAAAGCCAAGAAGGACTATTGCGGTGTGCAGCTTAATCCACAAACTCACTCAGGACACGGCTCTCCGGCCCCAACTCAGTCATCAATCGCTCCAGTCTCTCGGGCTCACAAATCTCATGCCAACCAGCCCAAATAAAGATACATGATGTAATAATAAATAACAACAAAAACTGAGATATGATATGCAAATGATGGATGTAACAGAGTACATAATTGCAATTTAAGCAAATAATTTAACAGTAGAAATAACCTCTGTGGGTCCCAACAGAATAAGCATATAGCCTAAACATGATTTCTAACATGGATTGCAGTACAATTACCCTAACACGTGCGGATTTCATGAATAGCTATAGGGTTTGATAACTACACAATACCACGGAAACAACCGAGTCACAATTACCACGGTGCACACCCACACGCCCGTCACATAGCATGTCGTCACCTCAATACCAACCACATAAAACATATTTCAGGGATTCATACCCTCAAAACTAAGTTACAAAGTGTTACTTACCTCAAACCGCGCAAATCCCTACTCCAACAAGCCATTGCCTCGCGAATCGGCCTCCGAACGACTCGAATCTAGCCACAAACAACTTAATACAATCAATACAAGCTATAGGAATCGATTTCATATGATAAAGCTAAGTTCTTTAACCAAAGTCAAAAAGTCAACCCCAGGCCCATGTCTCGGAATCCGAAAAAATTTACACAATCCGAACACCCATTCAATAACGAGTCCAACCATACCAAAATTACTCAATTCCGATCTCAACTGGACCTTCAAATCCTCAAATTATAGACTATGAAGTTTCACAAATTTTTCCCAATTTTTCCAACCCAAAACACTAATTAAATGGTAAAAACAACAATAGATTCATGTATAATAACCAAATCCGAGTTAGAATCACTTACCCCAATCAACTCCTTGAAAATCTCTTCAAGAATCACCCAAATCCGTGGTCTCTAGCCAAAATATGAAAAATGAGTTCAAACCCTGGATTTTGAATTTTAAAGACTGCTGCCCAGAGGTTCCTCTTTGTGAAAGCGGAAAATTCCTCGCGTTCGCGAAGCACACAATTTACCAGCTACAAAACCTCCTACGCGAAGGCGTTGCCCAATTCGTGAACGTGATTCTTCATAGAGCTCTGCTAACGTGAACACGTCTCCCTGACCGTGAATGCAAAGGCTTAAGGCCTGGTGCCCAAGTTGGCCTCATCCTTCTATGCGAACGCGAGCACCCACTCGTGATCGCGATGCACAACTTCCCCATACCTTCACGAACGCGAGGCCTTCTTCGCAAATGCGAAGAACAAACTTCACCTGCCTCCCAGATACTCTTCGCGAACGCGAGACTCCTCTCGCGAACGCGTATAAGGAAACAAGGCACCAGAAAATATGTAGCTCTCCTAGGCCAAACTCAATCCGCAATCAACCCCAAACTCACGCGAGGCCCCCGGAACCCTATCCAAACATACCAACACATCCTAAAATATCATACGAACTTAGTCGAGGCCTCAAAACATCACAAATACGAATCACACCCCAATTCAAGTCTAATGAACTAATGAATTTCTAATTTTTACAACCGATGCCGAAACCTATCAAACCAACTCTGATTGATGTCAAATATTTTCACCCAAGTTATAAATAACACAACAAACTTATTCCAACTTTCAGAACCACAACTCGAGCCCGGTAACAACTAAGTCAAATCTCGATCAAACTTCTCAACTCTCTAACTTCAACTTTTCCAACATTCGCCAATTCAAGCCAAAATCACATATGGACCCCCAAATCAATATACGGACAAACTCCTAAGTACAAAATCACCATAAGGACCTATCAAAATCATCAAACCTCCATTCCGGAGTCATTTACATATAAGTCAACATCTAGTCAACTCTTCCAACTTAGGCTTCTAACCTTGGGACTAAATGTCCCAATTCATCGGGAAACATCTCGGGAACTAAAACAACCACCCCGGCAAGTCACATAGCACAGACGAACACAAAATAAGCAATAAATGGGGAAACATAGCTATAATACTCAAAACGACCAGCCGGGTCATTATATTCTCCCCCTCTTAAATAAATATTTGTCCTCGAATGGGTTGAGATTCATACTTGGGGTTCAAAAAGGCATGGATATCTGCTCAACATCTCCCGCTCGGTCTACCAAGTACTCCACTGCACTTTCACACTGAAGCTATATTTTTTGACCTCAACTTTCGAAAATGGTCACCGACTCCACATCATAAATCAAATCCCCATCTAACTGAACCGTGCTGAAGTCCTAAACATAAGACGGATCACCGAAATACTTCCAGAGCATGGAAACACGAAACATTGGACGAACACTTGATAGACTAGGAGGCAATGCAAGCTTGTAAGCCACCTCTCCAATCCTCTCAAGCACCTCAAAAGGGCCAATATAACGAGGGCGCAATTTGCCCTTCTTCCCGAACCTCATAACACCCTTCATAGGTAAACTCTGCGAAATACCTTCTCTCCCACCATGTAAGCAACATCACGAACCTTTCGATCGGCGTAACTCTTCTATCTAGATCGTGTCATGTGAAGCCGATCCTGAATCAACTTAACCTTTTTCAAAGCATCCTGAACTAAGCCAGTACCTTAGCCTAGCCTCACTTGGCTCAAGCGAGCCAACTGGAGACCGACATCTCCTTCCATACAAGGCCTTATACGGAGCCATCTGAATACCTGATTAGTAGCCATTATTGTAGGAAAACTCTGCAAGTGATAGAAACGGATCCCAAGAATCCCCCAAATCCATGAGATAAGCGCGTAGCACATCCTTCAATATCTGAATGGTGCGCTCGGATTGTCTGTCTGTCTAAGGGTGGAATGTTGTATTCAGCTCAACCCATGTGTCTAACTCTCGCTGCACTACTCTCCAAAACTATGATGTGAACTGTGTGCCCCGATCTTAAATAATGGACATTGCCACACCGTGAACGCGAACAATCTCGCGGATATAGATCTAAGCCAACTGCTCCAAAGAATAGGTAGTCCCAATTGGAATGAAATGTGCGGACTTAGTCAGTCGATCCACAATCACCCAAATCGCATCAAACTTCTTCCAATTTCGTGGGAGCCCAACTACGAAGTCCATGGTGATGCGCTCCCATTTCCACTCAGGAATCTCAAACCTCTAAATCAAACTGCCCGGCCTTTGATGCTCGTACTTCACCTGCTGACAATTCAAGCATCGAGCTACAAACCCCACTAATATATTTCTTCATTCTCCTCCATCAATAGTGCTGCCTCAAGTCCTGATACATCTTTGCGGCACCCGCATGAATGGAATACCGCGAACTATGGGCCTCCTCAAAAGTAAACTCACGTAAACCATCTCTATTAGACACACAAATCTGACCCTGCATCCGCGACACCCCATCATCCCCAATAGAAACCTCCTTGGCATCATCGTGTCGAACTGTGTCCTTAAGGACAAGCAAATGGGAGTCGTCACACTGATGCTCTCTGATGCGATCATATAAAGAAGACCGAGAAGATATGCAAGCTAAAACCCGAGTAGGCTCGGAAACGTCTAACCTCACGAACAGATTGGCCAAGGCCTAAACATCTGATCCAAACGATCTCTCACCAACAGGAATATATGCAAGGCTACCCATACTCACCGCCTTTCTGCTCAAGACATCATCCACCACGTTGGCCTTCCCGAGATGATACAAAATAGTAATATTATAGTCTTTTAATACCTCCAACCATCTTCGCTGCCTCAAATTTAGATCCTTTTGCTTGAACAAGTGCTGAAGACTCATATGATCTGTAAATACCTCACAAGACATGCCGTAGGGATAATGCCTTCAAATCTTCAATGCATGAATGATGTTTTCCAACTCAAATCATGAATGAGATAGTTCTTCTCATGAGGCTTCAACTAGTGTGAAGCATAAGCGATAAATCTAACCTCCTGCATCAAGACACACCCAATACCAATCCGAGAAGCATCACAGTACACTGTATGAGAACATGATGCTGAAGGCAAAACTAGAACTAGAGTTGTGGTCAAGGCAGTCTTGAGCTTCTGAAAGCTCTCCTCTACTCATCGGACCACCTGAATGGGGCACCCTTCTGGGTTAACCTGGTCAAAGGTGATGCAATGGACGAGAAACCCTCCATGAAGCAATGATAATATCCAGCCAAGCCAAGAAAACTCTGAATTTCAGTAGGTAAAGATGGTCTGGGCCAACTCTGAACCGCCTCAATCTTCTTCAGATCCACCTTAATCCTCTCACTGGACACCACGTGCCCAAGAACGCCATTGAACTGAGCCAAAACTCACACTTGGAGAACTTAGCATGAAGCTTCTCCTCCCTCAACGTCTGTAGTACAATCCTCGGATATTGTGCATATTCTTCCTGGCTACTTGACTACACCAGAATATCATCAATAAGTACTATGATAAACGAACCAAGATATGGTTGGAATACATTTTTCATCAGATGCATGAATTTTGCTAGGGCATTGGTCAGCCCAAAAGACATCAAAAGGAACTCATAATGACCATAGCGGGTCCTGAATGCCGTCGTCAGAATATCCGAGTTCCGAATCTTCAACTGGTGATACCCCGACCTCAAATAAATCTTAAAGAACAGTCTAGGTCCCTGAAGCTGGTCAAATAAGTCATCAATGTGCGGCAAAGGATACTTGTTCTTAATTGTAACTTTGTTCAACTACGTATAGTCAATGCATATCCGCATACTACCTTCTTTCTACTTCACAAACAGAATCGGTGCACCCCAAGGTGACACACTAGGCCTAATGAACTCCTTGTCAAGAAGCTCCTGAAGCTGCTCTTTCAATTCCTTCAACTCTGTTGGTGCTATACGATACGGAGGGATAGAAATGGGTTGAGTGCCCAACACCAAGTCAATACCAAAATCAATGTCCCAATCGAGTGCCATGCCCGGCAGGTCTGCAGGAAACACATCCGAAAAGATTTGCACCACCAGAACAGAATCAATGGTAGGTGTATCAGGTCCAACATCCCTCACAAAAGCCAAATATGACAAACACCCCTTCCTAACCATTCGTTGGGCCTTCATATATGAAATCACCATACTGGGAACATAGTCCAGAGAACCTCTCCACTCGATCCTAGTTACCCTAGCATCGTTAACGTCACGGTCTTAGCGTGACAATCCAGAGTAGCATGACATGGGGACAACCAATCCATGCCCAGAATCATGTCAAAATCAACCATACTAAGCAATAAGAGATCAACTTTAGTCTCCAATATTAAAATAGTCACCACACACAACCGATACACGCAGTCCACAATAATAAAATCGCCCACCGGCATAGTTACATGAACAGGCGAAACTAAGGACTCACGGGGAATATCCAAATAACGAGCAAATTATGATGATACATTTGAATAAGTAGAACCAGGGTGAAATATTATGAAAGCATCTGAGATAATACATGTGATAACTGATTTGAAGCAACAACCTCTGGCCTGGCAGGGAAAGCATAACATCGAGCATGACCGCCACCTGATCGGCCTTCCCCTCTAGGGCGACCTCTAGCTGCCTGAGCCCCACCCCGAGCTGGCTAAGCAGGTGGTAAAGTAACTTGTGCGAAAGTCATAACTGGCCCCTATGCTGAACTAGACCTCCCAAGAGATAAGGACAATACCTCCTCACATGTCCAAAATCCCCACACTCATAGCAATTCCGATCCGTCAATGGTGGTGGAGACTGAATCAGACCTCGAGAACTAGAATAGCTACTAGAAGGACATGGTACGGATAAACCCTGTACTAATGGTACATGAGATAAACTCTAAGCTGGGAGGGCACTAAGAGATGACTGACCCGGACGAGCACTGTATGAACCATGGCTAGCTGATGTACTATGATGAACCAGATGAGCCATCTGAGCGAGCCTATAAGGACGACCCCGGTTGTGGTGGGATTGCCCTCTAGAAGAAACAATTGCTGAAACCACCCGAACCACGAGGCATCTTGGCCTCTGCCTCCTCACGCTCTTGACTACGGATCTGCTCTAGCCGTCTAGCAATATCAACCACCTCGCTGAACCTAGCACCCGATGCAATCTCCCGAGTCATGATAAAGTACAGTCTATAATTGAGGCCATCAGTGAACCTCCTAATCGTCTTCCTCTGTGTGGGAACAAACCAGATTACGTGACGAGCCAATTCTAAAAATCTCATCTCATACTGGGTCACGGACATACCCTCTTGGCGTAGCTGCTCAAATTGCCTATGCAACTTCTCCTGCAGGTCTGTGGAACAAACTTCTCCAAGAAGATAATGGAGAACTCGTGCCACGTAAGTGGTGTAGCGCCGGCTAGCCTGATCAACTCATAAGCCTCCCACCATCTCAAGGCTACCCTCGACAGCTAAAAAGTAGTAAACGAGACTCCACTAGTCTCCAGAAAACCCATCGTGTGAAGAATCCGCTAGCATCGGTCTATGAAATCCTGAGCATCGTCCGACTCAGTCCTACTCAATAACGGAGGCCTGAGCCTCCCAAACTACTCTAGCCTCTTCTACTCCTCGTCATTCATAGGGTGAACCAATCGAGGCCTGAGCCGCTTCAACCGGTTGGGTTGGTAGTACCTCTGGCATTTGAAGTCCCTGAACTACCTGCTCTAGAGTACGGGGGCGGGAGTCTAAGCACCTACCTCATTCTGAGAAGTGGTCGGTGCGGCCGGAACTGAAACCGCCTAAGGAAGGCTAGTGCATACAATCAATGTCTGGGCCAGAGCCTCCTGAAGGTATGGAATCACAATGGGGACAGCTGGTGCCTGAGCCGGTCCCATCGGCTCAACCACATCTGGTATTTGCTCTTAAGCTGGAGCAACCGGTGGCTCCACGAATGCTGCTCTAGCTGCTGTACGAGCTTCACCTCAGCCTCTACCGCAGGCCCGGCCTCTCGCGACCCTAGCTTATGGTATTGGTGGTCGTTCCCCCGATCCGATAGCACGTGTTCTCACTATCTGTGAGAGAATAGAATAGCAGAAGTTTAGTTTCCAGAATCAACAAATCCGCACGACAAGAATACAAGAAAGTGAAGTTTTCCTAATGGTTCGATAGCCTCTCGAAGATATATACAAACGTCTCCATATCGATCTGCAAGAATCTACTAAGCCCACTCATGACTCGTGAGACCTATGTAACCTAGTCTTTGATACCAACTTGTCACGATCCAAATCTCAATATGTCGTGATGGCGCCTATCCTAGTACTAGGATAGCCGACAATCGCAAAATAACTACTCATTTAATTTAAAAGCATGATATATTAAGTTTAACAATAAAAATCTCATAAATAACTAAAAGGACTAACTGCGACTCAAATATAAAATCTCCCAATATCCGGATGTCACCGAGTACGTGAGCTACTAAATATCAACATAGTCAAAACTTCAAATACAACTGTCTGGAAAGATAGAACACTGCTAAATAAACTAAAAGGAAGGAGAGTCGAGATCTGCGGACACCAAAGCAGCTACCTCAAAAGTCTCCAAGCAGGAAATGCTCCAAGTCTAGCAACCACTGTGCCCAGAAGTACCTGGATCTGCACACGAAGTGCAGAGTGTAGTATGAATACAACCGACCCAATATACTCAATAAGTAACAAGACTAACCTTGGGCTGAAAGTAGTGACGAGCTCAGATAGGTACAGTCCAAATCCAGATAATAACAGTACATATATGACAGGAAAAATGACAGTAATAACGCAAAGAAATCTCATAATTAATTTGTACACAGTACAGAAATGTAGACATGCTTTCAAGTTTAACAGTTTAAGCTCAACACTGATAAAATATGCCAAGTATGATTGATATGAGGAATGTTATATCTCTATATCTACATATCAAATGTACATGTCACATGTAATGCATCACAATGATAACCTCATGTACTCACACTCTCTGAATACTCAATCTGACTGCCTCAACTCTCACTCATCACACTCAATCACTCAGCATTGTACGGTACATGTGCTCATTGCTCGTATGGCAGACTCCGAAAGGGAGAATCCTGCCCAAGCGATAATATAAAGTCAATATGGCCTGCTGCAGCGTGGAGCCCAATCCCATAATAATAGATAAAGCCTATAAGGCCTGCTATGGTGTGCAGCCCGATCCATAATAATAATATATATAAAGCCAAGAAGGCATGTTGCAGCGTGCAGCCTAATCCACAAACTCACTCACAACACGACTCTCCGGCCCCAACTCATTTATTAATATCTCCAGTCTCTCGGGCTCACAAATCCCATGCCAATGAGCTCAAACAATGATACATGATGTAACAATAAATAACAACAGAGACTGAGATATGATATGCAAATGATGGATGTGACTGAGTACATAATTGCAATTTAAGCAAAGAATTCAACAGTAGAAATAAACTCTCTGGGTCCCATCACAATAAGCATATAGCCTAAACATGATATATAACATGGATTGCAGCTCAATTACCCTAACACGTAGGGATTTCATGAATAGCTACAAAGCTTGATAACTACACAATACCATGGAAACAACCGAGTCACAATTACCACAGTGCACAACCACGCGCCCGTCACCTAGCATGTGTGTCACCTCAATACCAACCACATAACATATATTTCAGGGATTCATACCCTCATAACCAAGTTAAGAAGTGTTACTTACCTCAAACCGCGCAAATCCCTACTCCAACAAGCCCTTGCCTTATGAATCGGCCTCCAAACAACTCGAATCTAGCCACAAACAACCTCATACAATCTATACAAGCTATAGGAATCGATTTCATACGATTAAGCTAAGTTCTATAACCAAAATTAAAAAGTCAACCTCGGGCCCACGTCTCGGTATCCGACAATAGTGAGTCTAATCATTCAATAGCGAGTCTAACTATACCAAAATTACTCAATTTCGATCTCAACTCGACCTTCAAATCTTCATATTATAGTCTATGAAGTTTCACAAATTTTTCCAAATTTTTCCAACCCAAAACACTAATTAAATAGTAAAAACAATGATAGATTCATGTATAACAACCAACTCCGAGTTAAAATCACTTTCCCCAATCAACTCCTTGAAAATCCCTTCAAGAATCGCCCAAATCCGAGGTCTCTAGCTCAAAATATGAAAAATGGGTTCAAACCCTCGATTTTAAATTTTAAAGACAGTTGCCAAGAGGTTTCTCTTCGCGAATGTGGAAAATGCCTCATGTTCGCGAAGCACAAAACTTACCAGCTGACCAAGCCTCCTATAAGAACGCGATGCCCAGATCGCGAACGCGATGCTTCATTGAGCTGTCTACGCGGACGGGTCTCCCTGACCGCAAACAAGAAGGCTTAAGGCCTGGTGCCCAAGCCATCCTCATCCTTCTACGCGAATAGGGGCACCCACTTGCGGTCACAATGCACAACTTCCCCATACCTTCGCGAACGCAAGGCCTTCTTTCGCGAACGCAAAGGACAAACTTCACCTGCATCCCAGATAATCTTCGCGAATGCGAGACCACTCTCGCGAATGCGTATAAGGAAACTAGACACCAGAAAATCTGCAGCTGTACAAGGCTAAACTCAATCCACAATCAACCCCAAACTCACCCGAATCCCCCGGGACCCCATCCAAACATACCAACACATCCTAAAACATCATACGAACTTAGTCGAGGCCTCAAATCACATCAAACAACATCAAAAATAGGAATCGTACCACAATTCAAGCCTAATGAACTAATGGATTTCTAACTTTTGCAATCGATTCTGAATCCTATCACACCAACTCTGATTGACCTCAAAGTTTTTCACCCAAATCATAAATGACAAAACGGACTTATTCTATCTTTTGAAACCAAAATCCAAGCCCGAAAACAACTAAGTCAACTCTCGGTCAAACTTCTCAACTCTCCAAACTTCAACTTTTCCAACTTTCACCAATTCAAGCCAAAATCACCTACGGACCTCCAAATCAATATCCAAACACACTCCTAAGTCCAAAATCACCATACGAAGCTATCAAAACTATCAAAACTCCATTCCTAAGTCATTTACACATAAGTCAACATTCGGTCAACTCTTCCAACTTAGACTTCCAACCTTGGGACTAAATGTCCCAATTCATTCCGAAACATCTCCGGAGCCAAAGAAACCACCCCGGCAAGTCAATAACAAAAAATGAACACAAAATAAGCAATAAATGGGGGAACGGGCCTATAATACTCAAAACGACCAGTTGGGTCGTTACACTTGGAATATCGTCCGAATATACCATCAAGTCCCAAAACATAACACGAGCTTACTCGAGGCTTTAAATCACATAAAAGAAAATATATCAAATCTATGAATTGCACCCCAATTCAAGCCCATTGAACTAATGAACATTCAACTTCTAAAACTAGCACCGCATCATTTCAAACCTACTCCGAATGAGCTCAAAATTTGTATGCAAGTCCCAAATGAAACAACGGACATATACTAACTCCCCGAATAACAATCAAAGCCCGATATCAATAAAGCCAACCCTTGGTTAAACCTATCAACTTCCCACTTTCGCCAAAAAGCACCAACTCAACCTACGAACCTCCAAATCAACACCCGGACATACGCCTAAGTCCAAAATCACCATACGAAGCTATTGGAACTATCAGAACTCCATTCCAGGATTGTTTACTAAAAATTCAAACTTCGGTGAACTCTTCCAACTTAAGCTTTCAACTTTGGGACTAAGTATCCCAATTCACTCCGAAACTCACTCGAAACCAAACCAACTACCCCGGCAAGTCACATAATCACAAGTGAATATAAAAAAAATTATAAAGAGAGGAACGAGGCTACAATACTCAAAATAACCACCCGGGTGGTTACAACAAGTTAGGTAAGATACTTACCTCATTCGGGCTAGTCCAAAGCTCCAAAATCGTATTTCTTTAAGAAATCACCTTCAAGTGGCTCAAATCTAGCCAAACATCAACCAAAGAAGTCCGATCATGCCATAGTAAATGATCCCAATCCATAAGGCCTCGATCTTTGATGAATTCTCAAAAAATTTACAAAAGTCAACCTAGGCTTGCGTGCCAGAAATCCGGAAGCAATACGAAAATCTGATGACCTATAACCTGCAGAGTTTAAGTATATGACTAGATTCCAAAATTGTGTTCAAATAAGTACTTAAATCCTCAAAATACACTCTCTTAAAGTGTAGTCAAAACCCTAAATTCTATCTCAAAATTCTATATTTGGGTGTTAATAATTCATGTAGATTCTTGAAATAATACAAAAAAATTAGTAGAAATTACTTACCCCATAGTCTCGTGTGAAAATCTCCATGAGAAATCACCCCTCTCCAAGTATAGGATTTAAAATATAAAATGAGCTCAAAATTTAAATCTTAAATACATTGCCCAGCAGTACCCTTCGCTAATGCGACCACTGGCCTGCATTCGTGAAGCACAAACCAAGCCACTAACTAAAATACCCTGCGGGATCGCGGCCTAACCCTCGCGATCGCGATAGCCAACAGTCCCCTCCTTCACGAACGTGAGCCATACCTTCGTGAATGCGAAGGCAAAATCTCTCATGCCAGCTCTAACTCGCGCGCGAACGCTTCAAACCCTCGCAAACGCGTTATCTCTACAACCAATAGTATGCGAACTCGACATATCCCACGCAAATGCAAAGAGCAATAGAGCCAAACACCAAAAATACTCTTCACGAACACATGCTATCACCGCAAATGCAAAACACACGGATACCTGCTAAAAACCAGCAACTCAAACATCACCAAAATGCACCGAAACTACCACGAATCACACTCGAGGCCCCCGGGACCCCGTCCAATTATACCAAGAAGTATAAATATAGTGTTGAAACTTATTCAAATGCTCAAAAAACATGAATAACATCAAAATCATGTTCCGAAGATCAAAATCATCTTATTGACTTTCAAACCTTCGAAGTTCATCGAACGCGTTCGAACCATACTTAAATATCTCGGATCACAACCAAACTTTGCACACAAGTTTCAATCAACTAAACTAACCTATATAAGGTCTCAAAACCCCAATAGGAGTTCGATAGCACCTAAGCCAACTCCCGGTTAAACTTATGAACTATTCAATTCTTCAAAATTACCAACTTTTGACAAATAGAGTTAAAATCTTCTAGGAACATTCAAATTCAACTCCGAGCATACGTCCAAGTCCAAAATCACCATACAAACCTATTAAAACCATCAAATATGCAGAGTTCTTTTACTCAAAAGTCAAACATTTACCAACTCTTCCAACTTAAAGCTTCCAAATTGAGAATCACTCTATCAAATTAATCCTGAACTATTCGAAAATCAAAACCAATCATACATGCAATTCATAATAAACCATATGAATCCAATCAAATTCAAATCATAGAACGCGATGCTAGAACTTAAAACGATCGATCGGATCCTTGCAATCTGGAGTCAAAAAGATGATTTATGCCTTATAGCTTATCTTCAGTTTGGATATTACTTAGGTGCATGTTTTGTTAGCTACATAGAACATCCTTGAAATGCTAAAATAGTGCACTTTATACTCTCTTTTGGTAATAGGTTTTATGTTTATTCTCTTATTTTGATATTCAATGTACTTTCTATAAATTATGTTTATTTGGTTAAGAAATACAAAAACTAGTTCTAAGCATACTGCTTAGTGGATTATAAAAAAATAAAAATAAAAAATATAATATTTGTTTAACCTATCTTAACCCAACTCATCTCATGCCAAGTCACCTTTGACCAAGTTGGACTTTTAACTATTTGATTCAACCCATTTTAACACATCTAAATTCAGCTCATATCACCCATTTGCCACCCCTAAATACACCACATCTATCATATATATAATTTCTTACTTAACTATGGGTAATTAACAAATATTCTCAATTTAATATTATATGATTCTAAAGGTTGACATATTTAATTTGGGAACAAGTCTGATATACCACTATACTATTAAAAATTATCTAGAAATGTCCTTCGTTATATTATTGGTTCAGAAAATTCCTATCGTCATACTGTTGGAACACATATACCCTATCTTGATGTATTGGACACGTGGCACCTATCCAAGGCTGTTGGTCCATCCAGGCTTAAATTAAAAACGACCTGCCCCATTACTCATATCCATAACTCAACTCTCTTTTAATTTAATTGAATTTAAACTCCCAAATAATTGTTCAGTTCCTCTTTAGCAAACAAAATTAGGTGTTTACTTGAAGTATGGACACCCCAAGAAATCAAACTGAATAAGAATTTCAAAAAGTAAAATAGCACCTCGAAAGCAAAAATGTAGCTCAGAAAATAATATCAACTTAAGAAAAGAATATACACTTGCATGTTTCATCAAAGCCCCAATTTTTTACTTCCAGCACTTGAAATAACGAAAACCGAGCAAAAAAAGCCGAATTAGAACTTCAAGAAAATAACGAACACCGAGATGAAAATTTACAAACTTGGTTCAAAATATTAATCGAAATCAAAGAAAAAAGAACCTCACAAAATTAAGAGCGATTTACTTTGCTATCATGCCTATTTTCTCAGCAATGAAACAAAATGGAGATGAAAAAGAAATTAGAGCAAAGGCACAGAGAGAGAGTATTTATTCAGTCTTGGATTGGTAAAGAGAATCGATTTTCGATTGAGGGGTCACGCTCTTAATACGGGGGAAAATCATCTTCTTCTTCGCTACTTTCCATCCTATTTTTTCCTATAGAATTTCCGTTTTTGCAACTGTTGAAAATGAAAAATGATGAGAGAGATAGAGTTCTAACAAGAGAGTTCAGTAATGGGTTATGGGTACCGGGTAAAGGGCCGGTCGCCTTTTATTTAAGACTAGATGGACCAATATCTTTGATGAGTGCAACGTGGCCAATCCGTCAAGTTAAGGGTATATGTGTTTCACTAATAAGACTATAGGGGTTCTTCTGATTTCTGAACTAATAGTATAACAGGGATAATTCTAAACAATTTTTAATGGCAGAGAGGTATATCAAATCCTTTTTCGTATTTAATTTGGTGTAAAGGCGTAAATAAATACTTTCGAGTTATTAGAAACATAACTTTGGATTGTTACACAAATAGCCGTCTAGATTTAATATTTATTTTTCCTAGCGGGTATACATAGACTATATATTGATTATACACAATTATACATATATACATACATACATATAATACATACATATATATATATATATATACACTACGTGGATTTGTCTTTTTAGCATAGATATCATTGCCCATCCCTTTGGATTCTTCTTCTCTACATTATGCAGCCTACTTTCGTTTCTTTCCGGATCTTTCTTCCATTCAGCTTTCTTTTTTAGAGTGAGCTGTTTTTCTTCTTCTTCCTCTTCCCTTTTTTGCTCAAGTTTTTGTTTAATCTTTGATTTTTTTTAGAGTATTTTTAGTTATACATTCATTGTCCATTTGACATTTCGGCCTTTTGGTAAGTAATCTCAAAAGCAACTTAATTTTATGTCTTCAATTTTCACCTCCCTTTCTATTTGTTCTTCTTCCTCAACACAATTGAATTTTATGATTATGTCCGGCTTGTACACAAGGTGTGTGGTTACAAGAATATTATGAGCCACACGTTTATGAAATTTTATACAATTTTTTACTCTTAAGATATTCAGTTTGAGATGGACTTTCTACTAAGAAAACGAGAAATGCAGAAATACTAAGAAAATAGTTTTCTACCTGTTCTTTTAGCCATGCAGGCAAGCCTTCACACGTTCTCTTCATCCCTTGAAATAGCTAGCATATTTTTCCCAGAGATTTGGGATTCGGTTGAAGTTCTTTTTCGGTCCACCTTTTCTACAAAAGTTAGTTTATTCATTTTGATTCTTTGGGTAAAATCCTTTGTTCTGGACATGTTTGATAAAATTCTTCAATGAATCGGGCTTCCTATTTGATTTCTTTTGCATCTTCCGGAGATCGAGAAATAACAAGAAAAAGAAATAAACAACACATGCATGTCATATTGTCATCTCTAGAGACCCAAATGTTTGACACTATTAGTACTTTTATTATTTTCACATTTTTTTTTTCCTTTTTCTAATTTCACCACAAAACATGAGATGCACGTCATGAAGTATTATCTCTAGAGACCCAAATGCATGTCATGAAGTATTATCATTTTGTCCTGCTGTTATTTTTTTTTTATTTTTTTTTTTTGTTCTAATATTTTATGCTCCATTATAACTAAATAGTTCATGAACTTATATTTCATGTTATATCGTATAGATGCACGCAATTTAGGAATAAATATTTAAACTGAAATTTTTAACTTTAGTGGAAAACTTTATGAAACACTTGAAAAATAAATGTGACAATGAATGAAAGTGAAAGGTGGATATTCGAAACTAGAATTGGATTCCTTAAAAGCTTTTAGGGGATGTGTCATACAGGTTCTCATGGAAGCAGCTACCTCGAGAGAGTCAGTAAGGACATTAAAGAGCAGCTTCTTGGAATCAAAATGGATCATTTGTAATAGTTTTGAAGCAATGAACAATATTTTCTGACTGTTTATTTAGTTAGTATGTAGTATCCGGGCCTTTTTTATGGACAAGTTATAGCATCTTGCAAGTACAATGTGGTGTCTCTTGTTTTAGGTATCATATACCTCGATATTCTGATCAATTTGCTCGCTGTTATGCAATATGAGGATAGTGTACAACTTGAATTCATACGATATTGTGAAGAATTTCTTTTGGGGGAAGGATTGGCTGACAAAGAAAACTCTCCTATTAACAAGGAGCTAACCGACAAGAATTTTTGAAGATCCATACTTACAAGTTCAGCGGCTGAATTTATTTCATCTATTTCATCTTCCATGAGGGATCCATACTTTTAGCATGATTCTTCTTCTTTTATTCCTACAAATACATTGTTAGCAGGAAGTAATTGCTTATTTACAATTGCCTTTTATATTAATGTAAAAATTATACTCCTGTATTGTTAAAAAAGAACTAACTTGAAGCTAAATTAAAGAACTTTTATGCTGTCTATGCTCTCATTACGGAAGAGGTTGTCTGCTCTTATTCTCGAGCCTCATACAAGAGTCTCTTTTAGGATTTGGAAAGAAGCGCTCTCTTCTCCTAGCTTACTTGGTTTTGGTTAAATGCATTTAAGTTTGGGGAGAAAAGAAAATAATGAGAAAAGTTTGGGTAAGAATATTCATTACATTCAACCTGAGCGATGAAAAAAATTTATTTTCAGGAGCTCAAGGTATGTACTTCTATGGCATTTATAACTTAAAACATGGTGCAACACTTATATGGTGTCACGACCCAACTCTCATCGGAACCGCGACGACATCTAAGACTACTTATTAGGCAAGCCAACATTCACATAATAACTATGAATTCGAATGGACATGGTTTAATAACTCAACAGCAGAAAATATCATAAAATATCTTATGAAAAAACCTAGAATACCACTACAACCATCCCAATGATCTGGCTTCAACGAGTACATCAGCACTACTGAATATCAAAATAGAAGCCAAATCCTCGGATACAACTGTCTGAATAGTGGAACGGTAAAAATAGAAATACTGAAAAAGATATTCAAGGTCTACGGACGGTATAGCAGCTACCTCGTAGTCTCCCAAAAGCTGGTAGCAACAGAACTCTCGAGATCACCTCGTCTGGAAGTACCTCGTACATAATGTAGTATGAGTAAAACCAATCCCACGTACTCAATAAGTAACAAAACTAACCTAGAGCTAAAAGTAGTGATGAGCTCAGAAGAAACAGTCAGAGACTAATGTTAATAACTAATAACAGCTCAGGATATAAAGAGAAATAGTGTAAGTATGTAGCTCAATGATATCTTGTTCAGCTCGTTCACATATTAGGAATTTAGGCATGCTTTACATATATAACAGTTAAAGCTCATCACGGATAAAATATTTCATTTACCAGTTAGCATGAGAAAAGTATATATTTATGCCTATATGTTACACATACATGTCAAATCAATAATATCATAGTGGATCCATCAAGAATAATCACATTTAGCACTGTACGGGTGCCTGGCATAATTGCCCATCATCAAGCACGTATATAAAACATTATGCCTACGCCCACCACTGGCATGTCAGACTGCGGAGAGGCAGATCCTGCCCAAGTACTAATCATAATCATATAGCCCAAGTAATGGGGCCTGGTGCACACGTTGCCCCGAAAAAATAACACCTAGCCCAATGCGAACATGGCATACGCGTCACCTCAAAATCAATACGAAATCGACCCTATGGCCCAAGTTCAATCATCAACTGGTCAAGTCTCTGGTAACCATATCTCACAGTATTCAATTCAACAATGTTACACATATAAGGCAACAATCAACATGTTAGCAATCAAATAAGAAAATACTGAGACAGATATATCATACGCGGATGTAGCATCATGATTAAGAGCATGCGTACAAATAAGGCAAATAACTCAGAAACATCAAGAATAGTCCTATCGAGTCTCTAAAAAGAGCACATAGCCGAGACATAATTTCTAACATGAATTAGAATTCAAATAAAATACAGGTTTAGAAACACATATATAACAAGCATGATAGCCGACCAATCCCATAATAGTCTAAAAGCAACCTTAAATCATGAACATGTCGGTGCACACAGACACGTCTGTTAACTAGCGCGTACGTCACCCCAATACTTTTCATATAACGTATTTCCCATGGTTAAATACTCTTAAATCCAAGTTTAGATATGTTACTTATCTCAAAATGCACAAATCAAATACTCCATAAAGCCCTTTCCACGCGAATCGGCCTCCGAACGACTCGAATCTAGTCAAAGAAACTTAATACCATCAATAATAGCCATAGAAAATAATTTCAAATGATAAAGCTAAAGTCTTGAATCAAATATGCAAAGTCAACCCAAAAAGACAACCCCGGGCCCATACTTTGGAACCCAATAAAATTTACAAATTTCGAACATTCATTCAATTACGAGTCCAACTATACTAATTTCATCCAATTCCATCTACAAATCGACCATCAAATCACTAAATCTCACTCTCCAATACTATAGCCTAAAATCCCCAAATTTTACATTAAATTTACATAAACTAGGTGTAATAATCAATATCTATCATTAAAAGTGATCAAAAATTACTTACCTCTTCAATTAGGATGAAAAGCACTCCAAATTTTTTCTCCAACCCAGTTCCAAAATTCAAACTACGAGAAAAATGAACAAACCCTCGTTTTATGTTCTGCCCAGCGATCCCACACCTGCGACTCACTTAACCGCATCTGTGGTCGCGATTATGCAGAATAGTGGCCGCATCTGCTGCTTTCTTCAAGCGCCCAACCATTCGCTTTGGCGGACCTTCCATCGCATCTACGAGTCCGCTTCTGTGGTCTCCTTTGTGCATTCGTGCATGCCCATGTGCGCCCCATTGTCCGCATTTGCGGAATCCCATGCCTCCGTCCAACTTCACTTCTGCGCTCACTTGCCCGTATTTGTGGGCTCTTAGATGCGAAAACCCCTTGCACCTGCGCTCCATCCCACCTCCAGCCAATCCCGCTTCTGCGATCACCAGACCGCTCTGCGGCCTCGCACCTGCAGCTAAAATCTCGCAGGTGCCATTGCACCAGAACCAGTTACCTTCAGCATTTCCCCCAAGTCCAAACATGAACCTCCAATCATCCGAAACACCCTCGAGGCTTCCAGACCAACCCATCTAAATATACCAACAAGTCCTAAAACACAATACAAAGTTACTCGAAGCCTCAAATCACATAAAATAACACCAAAATTATGAATTGCACATCAATTCAAGCCTAATGAAACTAATGAATTTTCAACTACCAAAACTCGTGCCAAACCATATCAAATCAACTCCGAATGACCTCATATCTTGCATGCAAGTCCCAAATGACACAACAGACAAATTCCAAATCTAGGAACCAAAATTCGAACCCGATATCAACAAATTCAACTCCTGGTCAAACCTCTCAATCTTCCAAACCATCAACTTTTCTACTTTCATCAAAAAGCACCAAATAAACCTACGGAACTCCAAATCATCATCAGGACATACGCCTAAGTCAAAAATAACCATACGAAGCTATTGGAACCATCAAAACTCCATTCCGGAGTTGTCTACACAAAAGTCAAATGTTGGTCAACTCTTTCAACTTAAGCTTTCAACCTTGGGACTTAGTGTATTGTTCCCCAAAACTAATCCAACCACCTTGGCAAGTCACATAACCCCAAATGAACATAGAAGAGGCAATAAATAGGGGAACGGGGCTACAATACACAAAATGACCAGTCGGGTCATTACATTCTCCCCTTATTAAACAAATAATTGTCCTCGAACGGGTATCGAATCATACCTGGAGTCTCAAATAGGTGTGGATATCAGCTCCGCATCTCTTGATCGGTCTCCCATATAGCCTCCTCGGCCGGCTAACCTCTCCATTACATCTTCACCATGCTATATTCTTTGACCTCAACTTGCCGCTCCAAAATGGACATTGGCTCCACATCATAGGTCAAGTCCTCATCTAACTGCATCGTGCTGAAGTCCGAAACATGTGACGGATCACCATAATACTTCTAGAGAATAGAAACATCAAACTCTGGGTGAACACCCGATAGACTAGGTAGCAAGGCAAGTCTGTAGGCCACCTCTCCAACTCTCTCAAATACCTCAAAAGGGCCAATATACCGAGGGATCAGCTTCCCCTACTTCCTAGACCTATCACACCCTTCATGGGAGAAACTCTTAGCAGAACCTTCTCACCCACCCTGTAGGCTACATCTAGGACCTTCCGGTCCGCATAACTCTTCTATCTGGACTGAGTTGTACGAAGTCGCTCCTTAATAACCTTGACCTTCTCCATAACATCACGGACAAAATCAGTTCCTAACAATCTAGCCTCCTAGGTTCAAACCAACCAACTAGAGAATGACATCTCCTCCCATATAAGGCTTTATAAGGAGCCATCTGAATACTCTATCCGAAGCTATTGTTGTAGGCGAACTTTGCTAATAGAAGAAACTAATCCCGGAACCCCCAAAATCAATGACACAAGCAAGTAACATGTCCTCCAAGATCTCAATGTTGTGCTCGAATTGCCCATCCTTGTAGGGATGAAATAATGTACTTAACTCTACCTGTGTGCCCAACTCTCGATGCACCACTCTCCAAAACTGCGATGTGAACTGTGTGCCTTGGTCAGAAATGATGGAAACAGGCACGCCATGTATGCAGATAATCTCCCGGGTGTTAATCTGAGCCTATAGCTCTGAAGAATAAGAAGTCATCACCGGAATAAAGTGTGAGGACTTAGTCAACCGGTCCATAATAACTTAGACTGCGTCAAATTTCCTTAAGATCTATTGTAAGCCTACGACAAAATCCATAGTGATGCGCTCACACTTCCACTCTAGTATCTCCAATCTCTGAGTAAACCCTCTCAGTTTCTGATGCGCATACTTCGCCTGTTGACAATTTAAGCACCGACAGACATAAGCAACAAGATATTTCTTCATTCTCCGCCACCAATAGTGCTGATCAAGTCACAATACATCTTCGTGACAACCAGGTGAATGGAATAGCACGAGTTGTGAGCCTCCTCAAGGATCAAATCTCTCAACCCATGAACATTTCAAACACAAAATCGGCCTTGAAGACGCATAATACCATCGTCACCAATCACAACCTCCTTAGCACCACCTCGCTGCACCGTGTCCCTCAACACCATCAAGTGAGGATCATTAAACTGACGAGCCTTGATATGCTCCAACAACGATTAATGTTCCACCACGCACGCAAGAACCCGGCTAGGCTCTGAAACATCCAATCTCACAAACTGGTTGACCATAGCCTTAACATCTATGGCTAGTGGCCTCTCTGCTACTGGTAAGTATGCCAAACTACCTATACTTTCAGCCTTCCCACTAAATGCATCAGCCACCATATTGGCCTTCCCTGAATGATATAATATAGTGATATAATAGTCTTTTAGAAACTCTAACCATCTCTGTTGTCTCAAGTTAAGGTCTTTCTACTTGAACGGGTGCTGGAGACTCTGACGCTCAGTATAGATCTCACATGAAATGCCGTATAGATAGTGCCTCCAAATATTCAGCGCGTGAACAGTTGCTGCCAACTCTAAGTCATGCACAGGGTAATTTCTCGTGAACCTTCAACAACCGAGACGCATAGGCAATCACCCTATCGTCCTACATCAACAACGCACCAAGCTCAATACGCGACGCATCACAATAGACGGTGTAAGATCCCAAACCTGTAGGCAACACCAGCACAGGGGCTGTAGTCAATGCAGTCTTGAGCTTCTGAAAGCTCTCCTCACACTCCTCATACCATCTGAATAGGGCACCCTTCTGGGCCAATCTAGTCAAAGGTTCAGCAATGGACGAGAAACCCTCCACAAAATGACGATAATATCCGGCCAAACCAAGAAAACTCCAAATCTCAGTAGTAGAACACGGTCTGGGCGAACTCTGAAATACCTCAATCTTCTTCAGATCTACCTTGATCCCCTCACTAGACACCACGTGCCCCAAAAATGCCACCGAATCAAGCCAAAACTCATACTTGGAGAATTTAGCATATAGTTTCTTCTCCCTCAAAGTCTGGAGTACGATCCTCAGATGCTGCTCATGATCCTCCTAGTTGCGTGAGTAAACCAATATATCATTAATGAATACTATGATGAAAGAATCAAGATATGGCTGGAACACACTGTTTATCAAGTGCATAAAGGCCGATAGGGCATTGATCAGCCTAAAAGACATCGCCAGAAACTCATAGTGACCATAGCAGGTCCTAAAAGCCGTCTTTGAAATATCTGAATCCTGGATCTTCAACCGATGGTACCCCAACCTCAAATAAATATTCGAGAACACTCCCTAAAACTGGTCAAATAAGCCATCAATACGCGATAGTGGGTACTTGTTCTTAATAGTAACCTTGTTCAACTGCCTGTAGTCAATACATATCCTCATAGTACCATCCTTCTGCTTCACAAATAGAACCAGTAAACCCCAAGCCGACATATTAGGCCTGATGAAGCCGTTATCAAGTAGCTCCTGCAACTGCTCCTTCAATTCCTTCAACTCAATAGGTGTTATGCGATACGGTGAAATAGAGATGGCCTGAGTGTCTGGCACCAAGTCAATACCAAAATCAATATCCCTGTCGGGTGTCGTGCCTCACAGTTATGCTGGAAATACACTAGGAAGTCTCTCACTACCGGAACTAACTCAACTGTAGGAGTATCAGCTCTAAGATCCCTCACAAAGGTCAAATATGCCAAACATCCTTTCTAAACCATCAGTTAAGTCTTCAAATATGAAATCACTCTACTTGGAACATAATCCATGGAGCCTCTCCACTCTAACCTCGGCACCCCCGGCATCGCCAACGTCACGATCTTATCGTGACAGTCAAGGATAGCATGATATAGCGACAACCAATCCATGCCCAAAATCCCATCAAAATCAACCATACTAAGTAATAAAATATCAACTCTCATATCATATCCCCCAATAGTCACCACACACGATCGATATACACAGTCTACAACAATAAAATCACCCACCGCCGGCGTAGATACATGAATAGTCATAGCTAAAGAATCACGAGGCATATCCAAATAACGAGCAAAGTATGGTGACACATATGAATAAGTAGAACCATGGTCAAATAATATTGAAGCATCCTTGTGGCACGCTGAAACAATACTTGTGATCAAAGCATCGGAAGCAACTGCCTCTGGCCTGGCGAGAAAAGCGTAACTTCGAGCCTGACCACCACCTGGCAGACCTCCCCCTCTGGGAGACCTCGACCCGCACGACCTCCACCCTGAGCTGGATGAGCGGGTAGTGTAGTAACTAGTGCAGAAGTCATAGTCTGTCCTCCCTGCTGTAGTGGACCTTTGTAATAACGGGGGAAATACTTCCTCACATGCCCTAACTCTCCACAATCGTAGCAACCTTGAACTGGGAACGAAGGTGGGGGTCTGAATCGGACCTTGAGAACTAGAATAACCATTGGAAGAACCCAGTACTGACGAACCCAAAGCTGATGGAGCACGGTACGAGCTCTGAGCTGGAAGTTCACTAAAAAATGACTGAACTGGGCGAGTGTTATATGAACCGTGGCTAGATAATACACCATGATGAATCTGACGAGACATCTGAGCGGGCCTGAAAAGACAACCTCTATTGTGATGTGACTGATCTCCAGATGAGGTACCACTGAATCCACCTAAACCATAGGGCCTCTTGCCCTCCGCTCCTCGCGCTCAAGCCTGCAAACCTGCTCCAAGCACCTAGCAATCTCGACCGCCTGGTCAAACTTAGCATCCGTCTTGGCCTCTCAAGCCAAACTATAATGTAGACCATAGTTAAGGCCATCTGAACCTACTGATCCTCTCTCTCTCAGTGGGGACCAACCATATAGCATGATGGGCCAGATCCGCGAATCTTATCTTGTACTGAGTCATAGCCATATCCCCCTGGTGTAGCTGCTCAAAATCCCTATGCAGGTCCTCTCAGCAAGTCTATGGGACAAACTTCTCTAAGAAGAGAAGTAAGAACTCGTGCCATGTAAGTGGCATTGTGCCAGCTGTCCTACTAAACTAAAAAGCTCGCCACCATTTATAGGTTGCCTCTATCAACTGAAAAGAGGAAAATGCAACTCCACTGATCTCCAAAATACCCGTTATGGAAAGAACCCGCTAACACCTTTCTAGAAAATCTTGATCATCCTCTGACTCTCCTTCGCTCAACTCTGGTAGTTTAAGCCTCCCAAATTGCTCCAACCTCTTCTGATCCTCATCAATCAAAGGTGGACCAACCTCAGCTCGAGCAGCAGCAACCTGCTGAACTGATAACACTCTTGATGTCTGATGACCCTAAGCTAGGTGCTCTAGAGTACGAGCGACGGAAGTCCGGGCACCTCCCCTAGCCTGTGAGGTAGATGGTACAACTGAAATCAAAATCGCCAAAGCCAGGCTCGTGCACACAGTTAAACTCTGAGTCAAGGCCTCATGAAGGCCAGGATAACAAGAGGCATTGTTGGTGCCTGAGCTGGTCCCATCGGCTCAACTGTATCTGGAACCTACTCCTCAGGTGGAGCAACTGGAGGCTCCACAAGTGCTGCTCTGGCTGTAATGCGAGCCCCACCTCGGCCACTACCCGGCCCCAGCCCCTCACGGCCCTAACTGGTGGTTGTCCGCCTAATTCGGTCACACGTGTCCTCACCATCTGTGAGAGAATAAAAGAGTCAGGGTTCAAACTTCTGAAATAACAATTTCGCACGACAAGAATGCAAAGAAGTGAAGTTTTCTCATAGTTCGGTAGCCTCTCGAAGATAAGTACAACGTCTCCGTGCTGATCCGCAAGACTTTACTAAACTTGCTCATGACTCGTGAAACCTAAAAGACCTAGTGCTTTGATAACAACTTTTCACGACCCAACTCCCATCGGAGCCGCGACGGTGCCTAATACTACTTACTAGGCAAGACAATAGTCGCATAATAACTATGAATTCCAATGGACATGGATTAATAACTCAACAACAAAAAATATCATGAAATATCTGATGAAAACAACTAGAATACCGCTACAACCATCCTAATGATCTGGTGTCAACGAGTACATGAGCACTACTGAATATCAAAATATAAGCCAAATCCTCTAATACAACTATCTCAATAGTAGAATAGTAAAAATAGAAATACTGAAAGAGAACTTCAAGGTTTGCGGACGGTATAGCAGCTACCTCATAGTCTCCCAAAAGCTAGTAGCGACATAACTCTAGAGATCACCTTGTCCGGAAGTACCTGGATCTGCACACGAAGTGCAGAGTGTAGTATAGATACAATCGACCCCATGTACTCAATAAGTAACAAAACTAACCTTGGGCTGAAAGAAGTGACGAGCTCAGAAGAAACAGTCAGAGACCAATGTTAATAACTAATAACAGCTCAGGGTATAAAAGAAAACAGTGTAAGCATGTAGCTCAATGATATCATGTTTAGCTCGTCCACATATTAGGAATTTAGGCATGCTTTCCATAAATAACAGTTAAAGCCCATCACGGATAAAATATTTCATTACCAGCTAGCATGAGAAAAGTATATCTCTATGCCTACATGTTAAACATACATTTCAATTCAACAATATCACAATGGATTCATCAAGACTTAGCACTGTACGGGTGCCCGGCAAAACTGCCCATTATCAAGCACTTATATAAAATATTGTGCCTGCGCCCCACTAGTGGCATGTCAGACTCCGTAGGGGCGGTTCCTGACCAAGTGCTAATCATAATCATATAGCCCAAGTAATGGGTCCTGGTTCATGCGTCGCCCCAAAAAAATGACACGTAGCCCAATATGAGTCTGGCATATGCGTCACCTCTAAATCAATACCAAATCGGCTCTATGGCCCAAGCTCATTCATCAACTGGTCAAGTCTCAGCTAACCATATCTCACAATATTCAATTCAACAATGTTACACATATGACGCGTCAATCAACATAAGAGGAATTAAATAAGAAAGTACTGAGACAGATATATCATACGCGGATGTAGCATCATGATTGAGAGCTTGTGTACAAATAAGGCAAATAGCTCAGAAGCAGCAGAATAGTCATATCGAGTCTCAAACAAAAGCACATAGCCTAGACATGATTTCTAACATGAATCAGAACTCAAATAAATATACAGGTTTAGAAGCACGAAGACAACGAGGCATGATAGCCAACCAATCCCATAATAGTCTAAAAGCCACCTCAAATCATAAACACATGGGCGCACGCACACACGTCCGTCACCTAGCACGTACGTCACCCCAATATCTTTCATATAATGTAGTTCCCAGGGTAAAATACTCTCAAATCCAAGTTTAGATATGTTACTTACCTCAAAACGCGCAAATCAATACTCCAAAAGCCCTTGCCACGCGAATCGGCCTCCGAGTGGCTCGAAACTAGCCAAAGCAACTTAATACCATCAATAATAGCCATAGGAATTAATTTCAAATGATAAAGCTAAAGTCTTGAATCAAATATGAAAAGTCAACCCAAAAAGTCAACCCCAAGCCCACACCTTGAAACTTGATAAAATTCATAAATTCCGAACACACATTCAATTACGAGTCCAACCATGCTATTTCATCCACAAATCAACCCTCAAATCACCAAATCTTACTCTCCAATATCATAGCCTAAAATCCCCATATTTTACTTTAAATTCACATAAATTAGGTATAATAATCAATGGGTAATCAATATCTATCATTAAAAGTGATCAAACTTTACTTACCTCTTCAATTAGGATGAAAAACACTCCAAAAATCGACTCCAACCGAGTTTTAAAATTCCAAATGAGAAAAATGACCAATCCCTCATTTTATGTTCTGTCGAGCGATCCCGCACCTGCAACTCACTTAACTGCATCTACGGTCACGCTTCTGCAAAATAGCTGCCGTCTCTGTGGCTCCCTCCAAGCGTCCGACCATCCGCTTTTGTGGACCTTCCATAGTAACTGCGAGTCCTCTTCTATGGTCTCCTTTGCGCATTTGAGAATGCACACCATTGTCTGTATTTGCGGAATCCCATGCCTCTGTCAAGCTTCGCTTCTGTGCTCACTTGCCTACATTTACAGGCTCACAAATGCGAAAATCCCTCGCACCTACGCTCCTCCCTAGATCCACCAATCCCGCTTCTACGATCACAAGACTACTTCTATGGCCTCGCACTTGCGGCCAAACCCTCGCAAGTGTAATTGCACTAGAACCTGCAACCTTCAGCATTTCCCCGATGTCCAATCATGATCCGCCAACCATCCGAAACAACCCCGATGCCCCTGGGACCCCATCAAAACATACCAATAAGTCCTAAAACACAATACGAACTTACTCGAAGCCTCAAATCAGATAAAATAACATCAAAATCATGAGTTGCACATCAATTCAAGCCTGATGAAACTAATAAACTTTTAACTTCAAAACTCGTACCGAATCATATCAAATCAACTTCGAATAACCTCAAATTTTTCATGCAAGTACAAAATGGCACAACAGACCTATCCTAACTTCCAGAACCAAAATCCGAACCCGATATCAATAAAGTCAACTCCCAGTCAAACCTCTCAACCTTCCAAACTTTCAACTTTCCTACTTTCACCAAAAAAGCATCAAATCAACCTAAGGAGCTACAAATCAACATCCGAACATACACCTAATTCTAAAATCATCATATATAGCTACTGGAACCATCAAAACTCCATTCCGGAGTCGTCTATACAAAAGTCAAACTCCGGTCAACTCTTTGAACTTAAGCCTCCAATCTTGGGACAAAGTGCTCTAGTTCATTCCTAAACTTCCCTGAAATCAGTCCAACCACCCCCGGCAAGTCACATAATCATAAATGAACATAGAAGAGGCAATAAATAGGAAAACAGGGCTACAATACACAAAACGACCGGCCGGGTCGTTACGTCTGGGTCTTGTAGTTATAAATTTTATGGGTCTCTCTCTGCCAACCTGCGTGATGAAAATAAAATTACATCACTTGGTTTAGTAGTTTGTGTTAGAATTTTCCCTATGTAGTTTCTCATTGCATTATCAGAGCTTGATTAAGCAAATAGAACCTAAGATGTCAAGTGCGCTGAGGAATACTCTTGCATCAACAAGTAGATTCTTATGTTTCTAATTCTTTAGACAATGTTATTATTTTTCTTTATTATCTAAATTTTCCACCATAGATTGAACTTACGCAAGTGTTCCTAATCTATGGCTTGTGATTGGACCTGTTCATTTGTTTTAACTTCAAACGTTCAATATTTTCAAGTGACTTGAAGCTGCAGATGAGAACACGATTTTCGTATTTGCTGGGAAAGAGATGTTCATTCCAAAGGATCCCAAAGCTACCATTACAGTGGTAGTTTTTACTTATATATTTATGCCATTATAATACATCTTCCGCCTTCCTATCTAACTAAGCATTTTTTCCTAATTTTAACTTTTACATGCAGCTTGGCACTAGAATTGGAATTGCTCCTTTACCTGGTAGGGACATGGAAAAAGATAAAATTAAAGAAGAAAACGCTTGCTTTGAATTTTAATTAAAAGATGGTACACTTATGAACTAAGGCTCATGAATGAGATTAAGTTGAAGATCCATTGAAGTGCTTTACCAAATGACTTCAAGTGCCACAAAAGGTGAGCTGTAGATGGATAAAATTGTGAATTTGCTATGTGAGTAGAAGATGAGAAGATGGAACATCAGTTTACTGCATGCTTCAGAACTGCTTATGCAATTAATGGCAGAATTTTACCATTGAGTCGGCCGAGTTGATTTTAGTGGCATTTTCTTACTTTTTCTTAGTACTTTGTTGAATGACACGAATTTGGTATGGTGTAGTTCCATAGTTTGGCATGACTTTTTTTAGGAGTTCACCCAAGCAGCTGACTACTTTGGTAGGTAGTACGAAGAATATTGTGCTTCTTGATTCTCCCCTGTACTGTTGTATCAAAATTAGTTCTTTAATATTTTTTATTTACAAAGATCTCTTACTGCACTACCATAGGAATTCAAGACAATGAAGGAGAAGGCTTGTGGAAACTATAGAGTAAATGTCAGTTTCCCTAGGGATATGCGCTTGTTCTTGTTACATAGGCAATATGACAGAGTGGATGATAGTTTCCCTAGCCCTTGTTCTTGTTTCATAGGCAATATGAAAAGTTGTGATTTTTGCTTTTCCTTTTCAGTCGAGTGACTTTTTACCTATTCTTACCGAGAAAAACGAGTTCATTAGTGATATAAGATCATAAAAAAAAAACTAATGAAAAAGGTGAAAATCATGACATCCAAAACCAGATTGTCTCAATATGCTGAACAACTATGGACTCTCAAAGACCAGCTTTTAAGAAATAAATGTTATCTGTGTGATTGCAATGCTGAGTTGTTTGTTTTGGAAAGCTGTCACTCAAAATACAAGGTAAAAATTGTAACTGTTAAATCCAAATGCTTTTATGCAATTTTTCATGGCTAAATGTTACAACTAATGTCCCAAGAAATATCTTATCTGTCAAAATAGACTCCAAACACAACACTTGTAACCCAGGTTATAGAATATCATGCAGATGTCACATAATAAGCTCATATCATTACAGGTGCATCCTTATGCCAAAGTTGAAATATGCATTTCAAATGCATTTAGCTAGATACAAGTTCTTTTGTGTTCAAGTTGGATCAATTGTTCATCGCTTTTGCTATTATCTCAGCTTCAAGGTATATATTTTTTATGCATTATCATTCCTGTTTATTCAAATTTTTCATATCTATTGGTACATTTAACTTTGATCTTTTGGTTAACAAAGCACATCCTGGAAATACTCAATGTAGTACTGTGGAGGAAGGTAGTTCTTTTTTTCTGTAATGCACCAGAGATGATGTAAAGCAATTGCTACTTTGCTTGAGGACAAATAATGTTGATGTTGTAATTTGAAAATGCAACATTTAAATGCTTTGTGATCTCAATGTGAGTGAACTTAATATTTACCAAAATATAAAATTAGAAATATTTTATGTGACTAAGTTAATTTGTGATCCATCTTCAAAGTTGATCTAGATGGGTAGATGCCCTTGTTTGCACACGCTTATTACATGATCAGTAAAAACTTGATCCTAGAAAATTATGAAGTAAAAGGTTGTACAAAGCAGTTGTTTTAGTAACGAAAGAAAAAATTAAATCAGGTGTCATGCATAGCACGGGCATGCCCATTTAGTGTATATATATATATATATATATATATATATATATATATATATATATATATATATATATATATATATATATATATACCGGCTATTTTTTGTTTAAGAGATTAGGTGGACGGTTATTTGGATCAATTCTTCCATAACTTTGTAAAAATTGCATGGGGCGCCCTATTTGGTCGCCCCTTTTTAACTTGTACCCGCTTTGTTTTTCCTTTTGCATCCGTACCCATTTTTTTGTTGAAAACGTTTTAAAAAGATAATTTTGCCCTTGTTTAGTAAAAGACAACTTTCTCTCTGAGTATACGGCATATTGTCTCTTGTATCTTGTCTCTCTCTCCTTCTTCGCGGTTTTGATTTGTTCTTCTCTGAAATCAAACGGTTTTCGGCATTGCATTCTGCTTGATTTTGCAACTGTTTCTTCCCCAACAACATTAAGTATAATCACATGTACGATTTTAATGGTTGCTTTTGTACATTGCATTAACTTTGCATGGGGTTTTAATTCAGGATTAGTTTTATGATTTAATTTCTGGGTTTTTGTTGATAGTAATCTTAGTTGAATCATTTTCTTTTTTTTATTTTTGCTAAAATAGTTTCCTAGGGTTTTACTTTGATTAGTGCATTAACTTTGTAGGTTTTACTTTTACGATTAGTGTTTTTAGGTTTTTTTAAACTGTTTTTGTGTTTTTTGATGAAAATTCTATATATTCTTTAGTGATTTTTGGAGACGTTGAAATTTTTAAGAACTTTAAGAGTCGAATAGATGATGCTATTAAAGTATAAAGTTTACAATACTTCAAGTATAACTTAATTCTAGGAGCTGAAGTTTTGTAAAATATGTTTTGTCTGCAATTTTTGTTTTGTTTTTTATGAACTTCAGCATTATTGGAGTTGAATTTGTGTTCTGTATTTGTAAAACTACAGCATGTTTTGGCTGAAGTTGTTGTTTTGTAATTGCTGAACTTCAGTATTCTTAGAGCTGAAGTTTTGTTTTGTATTTGTTGAACTTCAGTATTCTTAGAGCTGAAGTTTTGTTCTGTATTTCTCTGAAGTTAGAGGGCTTTAAAATATAACTTAAGCCAAATTGTGCTGAAGTTTTCTCTGATTTTTTTGATAATGTTCTGAAGTTATTTTTCCTACCTTTAATTTTTTTGAACAAATGGCATCGACGAAATCCAAAACACCTAAAGATCCTAAAGCACCTAGAATACGTAAAGCACATTCAGTTCCGATTGTTGTACCTACAAAACCAGGGGAGAGAAATAATGAGTTTTGAGATTGGTTTAACTGCCGTGCTTACTGGAAGGGGAACTATGATTTGAAGGGTTTAATTGTAACTTTCTTGACTCCTGCACAACAGGAGAAGCTTAATAATGGTGCATATCAGTATATCATGGCTATGGAGAATTTCCATTGCAGCATAAACTTAGTTCATTGTTTGATTCTTTCTCGTGTATTCACCAATGATTGAGATTCCATTTGATTCAAGATTTTTGGCTGTGATGTGTCGTTCAGCCATGAAGACTTTCACATTATGTGCAGTTTGAGGATCACATCACATAATGTTGAAAAACTAATTAAACAAGAGAGTAAGATTCTGAAGCGCTATTTTGGGAAGTTAAGGGTGTGACCTTGATGGACATTCGAGAGTAAATGATACGGAATCAAATTAAAAAGGATGATGTGAATTTCAAACACGTATGAGAGAGTGATGAAAATGACGTGAAGCTTATGGAAATTCTTATTGTGGAGTCTATTTTGTTCAGAAGAAAGAATGATCAACTATATTGAAGGAGTATGCATCTATTGTTGAAGACGATGAGGCTTGTCTTAATTATCCTTGGGATAATGCGTCTTATGATGTCACGACCCAAAATCCCAACCATGACCGTGATGGTGCCTCTCATGAAGACAAGGCCAGCCAATTCAAACTAAACTCCATTCAAACAGTTAAACAATACGGAAATAACATAAGTACGGTTTAATAACAGTAATTTGCGAAAAATATAGTGAACCTTCCCGACTACAGTCCGAATCGGGGTGTCACAAAGTCATGAGCAACTAATGAAAGTCCTAATAATAAGATTACTATTACAATATCTTTGGCACAATTGTTTGAAGATACTGAAAATAACATGATAAAAGAGACACGGGGCTGCGGACGCCAACAGCTACCTCGTGGTCTCTGAATCACCGCTCTGACAGTAGTAGTCAATACCTAGGAGCGGAACTGATAACGCCTGAACCTGCACACATGGTGCAGGGAGTAATGTGAGTACTTCCAACTCAGTGAGTAATAATTATAAATAACATCTGAAGGTAAGAAAACACATAAGGCTTAGAGAAATCCACAACGAAACTGTAACATGTAAATATTGTAAGCAAATAACACGAAGTAAATGAGAACAACACCAACACAACAAAAATGCAATGCACAACATGACTCTCGTGGCGGCGTGCCACTCGTTCCCTGGGTACCCGGCGCTCACTGTGGGGGGTTCAGTGGCGCAATATCTCGTGACGGCGTGTCACCCGATCCATTCACATCACATCTCGTGACGGCATGCCACCCGATCCCATTAAAATCATTTGAAAATATCATTGAAGTTTCAAAACTGAGTTTATGAAATGAATCAATTCAGTAACAAATACCCCTGAAGGGTTCACATAACTGGCGAGATGCCCAAATATGATGATATCAATGGGTTTCAATCAAATATATAGTAAAAATCATCAATCGGGATGGACCAAGTCACAATCCCAGTATTAAACTACCCCACGCTCTTCATCGTGCGCGTGCCTCACCTCAATATAGCACTACGATGTGCAATCCGGGGTTTCAAACCCTCAGGACATCATTTACAAGCATTACTCACCTCAAATCGGCTAAAACCTTAGCCCACGGCGCCCTTGCCCTTGGAATTGGCCTTCACGTGCGTCGAATCTATCCAAATTCAAACAATTACGTCACAATATGTTGAGGGAACAAAGCCCACGCGAAAACAATCAAAATTGCTAAGAAATCCCGAAATTACCAAAAACCCGCGCCCCGGGCCCACTTCTCGAAATTCAGTAATTTTCAACTCAACGGTTCCCTTATCTCATCACAAGTTCAACCATACGAGATTTATTAAATTCCGACATCGGTTCGACCTCTAAGTCTCACAATACAAGCTTAGGGTCTTCCACAATTTTCCCAACTTAAATCACCAGTAAAAATGCTAGGAACAGTTATAATCTTAGGTAATTCTTTCAAAATTGAGTTGGGAATAATTACCCCGATGTTTCCCTTAAAATCTTCCAAAAATCCTTCAAGATTTTGCTTCAATCCGAGTTC
The DNA here is from genome assembly GCA_002018475.1 of Nicotiana obtusifolia. Taxonomy (NCBI): domain Eukaryota; kingdom Viridiplantae; phylum Streptophyta; class Magnoliopsida; order Solanales; family Solanaceae; genus Nicotiana; species Nicotiana obtusifolia. The sequence continues at coordinate 287,464 of MCJB01003381.1, read as the reverse complement.
CCTATCTCCAACTACGTTCAAGATGGTCAAAGCTCCCTTCCTTAAGAGTTTGTTCAGGAAATTCTCCCCTTGGTATGGCTTTGAGGTTGATTTGTTATGATTCTATGGTGTTTGGAGGTGTTTCTCTTCGTGGGTGACGGGAATGGGTTTTGCATGGAAAAATGGGCACTGAGTTCTATTTATAGAGTGGTCAAACATCGAGTTAAAACACCCTTGCCTGGCCAATTATGCGATCGCATACATGTCGCATACAGGTATGCGGTTCGCATATTTGACGTAGCCATCGCAAAGATAGCCCTAGCCTTCACCGCGAAATCAACACAAAGCTAGGTTTGCGGTTCGCATTTCATGTTTTGCGATCGCATTCTCGTCGCATTCTTGACGTAGATTTTTGTCCAAGTTTCTGTCTCAATATGCGATCTCCATTGTCAAATATGCGGTTCGCATTTTAGGTTTGCGGTTCGCATTCTGGCCGTATTTTGGTCGCGAATCTTGCCCAGATTTCTGCTTGTTTTTGCGACTCCACTGTGAGATATGCGGTCCGCATTCTCACCTGGTTTTTCTGCAACTTTTGCTTTTTCAACGATGGTTTAATCTGTTTAACCACCCAAAACTCACCCGAGGCCTCTGGAACCTCAACTAAACATGCCAACATATCCCATAACTTTATTTAAACTTGTTTCGACCTTCGGAATGCTCAATTCAACATCACAACATCAAATTCGCATCGGATTCAAGCCTAAGGATTTCAAAATCTTCTAAATCGCTCTTTTGATCTAAACCCAACCAAACCACGTCCGGTTGACCTGAAATTTTACACACAAATTGTAATTCACATAAGCTACAACAACTTTCAAAATTTCATTCCGACCCTCAGATCAAAATCTCGCCTATCAAGCGAAAATCGCCAAAATTCTCACTTTACCAATTCAAGCCTAATTCTACACCGGACCTCCAAAACAAATTCCAACCACACTCCTGAGTCATAAATCATCTCCCGAAACTAACCGAACCATCAGAACTCGCATCCGAGCCCTCTAACTCACAAGTCAATATCCGGTTGACCTTTCCAATTTTGACCTCCTTGAAAGAGACTAAGTGCCTCTCTTCTTGCTAGACTCACCCCAATCACAGACTACTCAACTTGATTACCTAGAGAATGGATAACGAAGCATAATAAAGCAGAAAATGGGGGAAACGGAATGGTAACCCACGAGACAACTGACCGGGTCGTCACATTCTCCCCCTCTTAAACAAACGTTCGTCCTCAAACGAGTCAAGAAGCATTCCCCTAAGTTTCAAATAGGTGAGGATATCTGCTCCGCATCCCCTGCTCGGTTCCAGGTAGCCTCCTCCACGGACCGACCTCTCCACTGAACTTTTACTGAAGCTATATCCTTGGACCTCAACTTCCGAACCTGACGATCCAGAATCGCCACTGGTTCCACCTCATAGGTAAAATCATCATCTAACTGAATCATGCTGGAGTCCAAAACATGAGACGGATCTCCAACATACTTCCGGAGCATAGAAACATGAAATACTGGGTGTACACTCGACAAACTGGGTGGCAAGGCAAGCTCATAAGCCACCTCCCCGACTCTTCGAAGCACCTCAAACGGCCCAATGAACCGAGGAGTCAGTTTCCCCTTCTTCCCGAATCTCATAACACCTTTCATGGGCGAAACTTTCAGCAAGACTTTCTCGCCAACCATGTAGGACACATCTCGAACCTTCCTATCGGCATAACTCTTTTGCCTCGACTGCGCTGTACGGAGCCTCTCCTAGATTACCTTCACCT